>JAPWTK010000999.1:0-106084 GCA_029963805.1 Aromia moschata
TACAGATCCAATATCGGATTCTACAAATTCAAAATGTCGGATCGAATATGGTGGACAAAAGTTTTTAATTATGGAGGTTTCTGATTGCGAATGCACGTTGAGATTTTTCAAGAATATCAAGGTCATTCTTTAAGCAACTTTTTACAAGGAATTCAATGGTGACCTTGGTTTTGACCTTGACGATGACCTTCAAGGTTATTTCAATGTCAACTTTTTTTTAAATAAAAATATTTTTTTTATGTCAATGGAAAGAAAGAAAAATACACTTATAGGGTAAGATATCTCAAAAACCTGAACAAAAAGGGCTATTTTGATTCGGATTCAACGCACTGAATACCTTCGGAAAAATATACTAAAGTTTCTACTTCCGAAAATCAATCAAATTTTGATTAAATAATACGACCTTGAAAATGCTTATACAGAAATTTAACAGTAATTAGAAAAATACGCCCAAAAAAGGTACCTTGTACTCTGCTTTTGGCTTGCATTTGAGTAGATCGGTGAGACACAAACTTCAAATTCTTGTCATATCTCATAAAAAAAAAAAGATATCTAGACGATTCAAAATTGATCTTAAAGAGAAAGAATCATACTTTCAGGTGCTATTACTAGTATTGTGAAAACAAATTACCTTATGATGTTACATAACCTCAAATATTTAAAAAAAAACCGTGTTTTTTGAACTTTTAGATTAGGATAACTCAAAAACCTCCACCACCCTGGTGTGATGGAGCTATTCTGAGGTCAGATTCGAATTTAGCGCACCGAAAACCTTCGAAGAAGTGTCCCTACTAGAGTTTCTGCTTCCGAAAATCAGTCAAATTTTGTTAGCCTGTGTTATCATTACAACAAATGCATAATATTGTGTATAAAAGCACATAAGCTCCTATTTATTTATTTATAAAATACTGTAAGCCAACTAGACTAATGCTCATAATATGTTACGTAATAGATTTTATTAAGCCACTATGTATAAGAAGCCAAGCCGTCAAATTACCAAGCGGTTTGTTTAACTGCAAAATATTAACAGAGTATATTTATTTTTGAATATACATGATGTATTTTTCAACAATACAACAGAATCAGTACTAGTATTATCCAAATATTAACTATTCTTTTTTCTTCAATAAGAATTCAAGAATTGGGAATGATTGGGAATGACTGTTCATACTACAGAAGCATTTGGTGTTTGATTACGCTTAATTTAATTACTTAATACATAAGTAAACAACTAAACAAATAAATATTCTTTAGCTTACTTCATAGCTGCTTTATACGATTACAATTTACTTACATCAATTTTTATATGTATTTATTGAAGCATGCAAAATAGACCCTAACAGACAATTTTATATTTTACATGAATTTATAATTTATAGGTCTAGGTCTACATGCTACGAGTAAATAGAGCACATGTTCTAAATATCAAGGTCATTTACGTGTGTTATTCGTGATTTTTAGTGATTTAAATTTGAGTTAGTGGCATAAGAGTTGACTATGTTGGCTACAGTTTCACGTTTCCAAATTAGTGAAATTAACTTCATCAAATTCGTAGTTAAATGCTACAAGAAACCTTTACTATTGTCAACAATTTTTCAAAAGATTCATTAGTCAATCTAAACTGATTTTGGTTTACTGCTAGGTCCTCTAATACCCTGTTTGCCTCTCCTAGACACTCTAATTCTATCCAAAATTTCAACATTCGGACATTTGAACCAAGAAGTACCCCTATATATTTAATTTTGTAATAAATAATATTATATTTAATTTTATAATTTAATAATATTTTTTGCCATAAACTGGCGACTTTTGATTTTGACACTTTAGAGGCCTATAATTCCTCAGAGGTGCAACTTGGTATAGAGATAAATTGCGTTAAATCGCCATATTTTGGATTCCCCTAGATGCCTCTGCTCTGTGTCGGCTATGCGTAACACCCCATATAATTAACTGAATCTCCAATATACCAAATATGGCCTTAAGCCCATATGCGAAAATATAGATTACTTGACAGCTAACCTCGACAAATCACGTAAAGACATCCCTCCCAGAATTTCAGTTTTCAGCTATCTTCACTTAAATATAAAATGCTATTTTATAATACCAATATTCTTTATAACCAATAAACCCTTCCGGGTTTGTTTTGCAAGTACAACTCAATAGAAAAAACGCCGTAATTTCATTTTTCCTCATCATTATGTATCTTAAATGACCTGATTTCTTAATAATGAAACATACTCTTATATTTAAATCCCTTGCTTATCTTATACTAGCGACCCCGTCCCGGCTTCGCACGGGTGCACGCGGACTTTTTTGTAGACCTTTTTAAGGTGTACAGTACTGTAGTACATTATTTTGATGTATTGATTATCTCGTAGGATTCAGCCAGCGTTTGCAATGTAAGCGCAAAAAAATGTGTTTATTTACGACATCACATTAGAAACCTCTAAAATTATCAGTGTTTCTCTACTATATTATGCATGTATCATACATATAAACCTTCTTCTCACTCTATCTATTAAAAAAAACACATCAAAATCCGTTGCGTAGTTTTAAAGATCTAATCACACATAGGGACAGACAGACAGCGGGAAGCGACTTTGTTTTATACTATGTTATGAAGATTAAAATAAGAAACCCGTGCTATTTTAGGACTAGAGGGAAATGAATGCATCACACTATTTTGAGCATAGGGTACTATGCTTAAAAAATGGTATAAACAAAATGATACCACTCCCAGGATACTTTCCTTGTTTATGCGGCTATTGCCCAATATCTTTAGTACCTATTGTTATATAATAGTGTTTAGTCTTTAAAATCAAACGGTAATTTTAACACACGAAACCAAATAAAATCAAATAACCTCTTTGCTTCCTTCCTAGTGATATCCAGGGTCCGGAAATGTGTCCGACGACGCAGGGCTCGGACTATACAACTCTATGATAATGAAAGTATAAACCGTATTTTTTAAGCGCCTTGTACATTATATACGCATGCTACATACACCATTGACCTCTTCCCTAACACTCTCCAGAGCCCGCGTATGCGCAGTAGTACGCTATCCCCATTCCAGTCGTCGCGGGAACGCTGGATACTCTTATGGAGTTTTACACGCGGACACGCAAGCATTTGGAAGCCTGGTGATATCATATTATGACCAATTGACATTAGGTGTACCATCTAAAAGCAACCATCACATACCAATGTGAGAGTACGCGCATTGTCTCTAGTCTATTCTAAATCATCTCAGTAGTAAACTTTTATTTTGCACAGTCAATCCTGCACATTGCATATATGTATAAGTAGCATATTGCCTATACAATTCAGTCATTAGTGTTCTAGGTATAGCTTTAAACTCTCTGCTTTTTCCATATTTACGAGTAAATATTTTAGATGTTAAGAAGAAACAGTGACGGCGATAGGGCCAAATGAACAATAAATTTGTGTCCAATGACCCTGAAAACATGGTTATTAAAATATGCTAGGCTTCATTTATCATCTTGAAAAGGGTTATTCCACAATTTATAGGTATTTTTGAGATTAGGGACGGATTGAGATCATGAACATCCTACTAACGCACATGAAATTTTGGTCACTTTATTGGTGACTTTTGAACCTATCTACGCATGACCGTGAATCACTTTCAATTACGTGCAAATGTTCTGGTGTTATCACATAGGCATTATCTAGAGGAACATGTTACCAACCTAGTGATAATTAACTGAAATAGTCCATGGGATGGTCCATGAGTTAGTATTGGGTCCTCAGTTGCATTATACGGAATTTGTCATCTGCATTCCTATTGACAAATCGATAGTCTGAACAACTCTTTGCAATAATTAGTTCCGATTATCGAGGTTATACTGTATTGTTTTATGCATGATCGCTGTCAGTATTCAGTTTATTCCAGGATATTTCATTCAAATGCGGATCTATTTCTTTTATAGATATCTATAACTGAGATGCGAGATTAACACGTTGAGTGTGGAGCACAACCTTCATTTCAACCGCGGTAAGGATATTTTTCCCCTCTTCTAAAATTGTTTTGATGACCTCAATAATGAAGGATAAATATAAAAAATTTATATATTATGTATTATTTGGGTTTTATTAGGCTTGTAGCCCGGGCTAACAACCGTACCCGAGTTCATCCCCCACCAGTCCCTAGCAGGTAGAAATTGTGATGCTAGGGTTGCCAAGGACTGTGTTAGCTTGGGTTAACACACGTACCCCAGAGAGCGTTATGTTTGTTAGCCCGGCTAATATCCACACTCAACGTGTTAAATGTACAGGAGATTCAGATTCAGTGACTTGGAAAACATATGGATATGCTATTTAGGTTTCATTTCTGAACTCAAAAATGGTCGTTTGCACGGATTTTACCAGTTTTTTTAGCTTATGGACGAATTTTGATGTGATGAAGTTAAATGGACACCAGTTTTGGATTCAGCGACTCCGAAAACATGTAGGTATGGTAGTGAGTCACGAGAACAGCAACTTATTTTTCCCTTGTGCGTGTTAAATTATTATTATCCTAAATAATTAAATACTACATAGAGGTACATTTCTCCAAATGCGCTTAATAAAAAAATGTTCCTTAAGAAAATGAATATCTTTAGAAAAAAATAATATAACTTCAGTAACAGGTGAATCAGAAATTCAAAAATGCACATAATCACCTTCCTCTCGAAACCCAAAATTATCATTAAAATGCAACATAAAAAAATACTCTCTAGACTCTGAATGTCCTAGACAGCAAATACTTAGATATTATAATAAAGGAGAATGGAACACATACCAGTTGCTTTTTTTACACTAGATTTTTTAATATAAAGATTTGTATCTAATCTTTGTCTGATAACTAACCTTGTATTTTCAAGCTCTACATTTGATATGCAAATTTACTCATTGTGACCACTAAATAATTTAACCATTGTCTTGAAATGTCATTAGAAAGTATACACCTAGAATTTTTAATCTTTCTCAATAATTTTTTAACTCCTGGTTACGACCTCTGTAGTGATTGTAATGTCAAAATTATTAAATAACACTAGTCTAAAGGCAATAGTATTAAAAAGGTTAAAAATGCAGTTCCTTTAATGCAGAAGAATAGCAAATTAATTCAGAATTTCCATTATAGGACCTTCTGCATCAGAGTTACTGAGGACAAATAAAAAATTCGCAAATATAATGGAATTAATAACTTCCCTTCAAGGTCCGCCTTATATGGGGGACACCATGGACACTCATTAGGATCAGTCCAATCCCCTGTTTGTAAAACATTTTAGATATTATTATTCCTAAAGACGTAAAATGTTCCTAATACTTAACCACCTCAAAAGCTAGCGTGTTAAAAGGGTGTTCCATACAGAGGTTCATTACACTCTAAAAGTAGCTTTTGAGGCAACTCATGATAAATGTGCAAATAAAATATACCAACTACAGCAAAGTAATATATGAATTTGGAAAACCTACCCCAAGGGATTCCCAGGAATATCAGTTAAAAGTTGCCAAACTAGAAGGTGTGAAGCTCCATCTCTTGGTTCATTATCGTCTTCTGCAAATAGTTATCGTCAAAGTAAAAGTATGCCTCTTTTATGTGTATGTACATATTTCTGTTAGTACTGCCACCAAACACTTTTAATAGACAATTGTTCAGTTGTTCTGTTTTATTTATATATTTTCGGTGAATTAGAAAAGATGCATAAACTGTGAAAAATATCAAATGGTGCAATGTTTTGATGCATCCTTGTTTTATTTTTAAAACAATTAAACTTCAGTGTAAATTCTATAATACAGGTTTAGTCAAGTATTCTACCAAAAGTGTTATAACTCAATTTAGTGGTTATAAAATTATGACTATAATATTTTAATACTATAAAGTTATATCCAGAGCTGTGCCTTTTAGTGTCTTAATGTGAAAATATCCTTGACGACCAATCACAAAGTGCTAACACGATTATGCACGGTTGACTGGAGCATACCATTTTCATTAGGAATTTAGAATTATTGGCCAACTTAAGACTCAAATTTCGAAATTGTTAGATTGTTCAAAATGCATTTACACAGTATATTGACAGCGTGCAAATATTCTATAAGGAGCTGATATATTTAAAACAGACTTACAATTTATTAAAGACAAATTTACTTATGTTTCTAGAAGGACAAAAGCATTTATTTATTTGAATTGTTACATACGTATTTTACTGACACAATTACGCTTTTAAAATTAACACCTAGAACTTATAGACATTTACCTACACTCATTGACGGCATAATTCAGAAAAATCGTGATTTACATATGTGCATTGCAAGAGGTCTCCCAGAATATAATAAATTCACTTCTGAACAAGTAACCTTGCTGCTTGCTGCACATATAGAAATGGGTCTAGTCTTGAGACACCACCGAGATTTAGAATGGACTGAATGTGCATATTGTCACATTGGTACACCCAATGTCAAGTGGCCATATTGGAGTAACCGTGAAGGAAAAAAAGATATTCATTGATTTTATTTGGTTTCGTGTTTTAAAATTAGCGATTTATTTTATTGATTATCTGTCTTTTTAAAGACTAAACACTGCTATATAAAAATACTAAGGATATTCGGCAGAACCACGTAAACAAGGAAAATATCCTGTGACAATTCACAGGGTTGCATTTGACTTTTCACAACTTTGGTCTCTTATTTAGTTTAAAATTGTTAAAAATGTCAATCGACAATATTGGTGTAATCTTGAATGAAGCAAAGCGGTTTTGTCATTTTATTTGGTTTCGCGTAGTAAGATTAGCGCTTTACTGCAGGGTTACATGTCTTTTTTAAGGCTAAACACAATTACATAATAATGCTAAGTGTATAGTGCAGGGCTGGGGCAACTGCCAGGCAAACAAGGAAAATATCCCGGAAGTAATATTTCACAGGCAATGTGACGTTTCACAATTTTGGTCTTTTATTTAGTTGCAAATTGTTATAAAAACATTGTTTATTATTAAGTGTTATACAATGATTAAACATAGAAGTCTAAAGGCCTGTGTGTCGCCTCAAGATTTCAGAGAATGTAGCCATCTCACTACGTTAGTCCGGTGTAAAGGTCAAATCCACTAAAAGGCACGGCGTTGGTGAAAAGCCTTAAGTTAAAACTGTTAAAAGGTTTCTAAAACGTTGATTATGTCTAAAAAGGTATATTTTTATTTCTTATTAGAACACCGAAAAGGAGAAACTTGGTATTGAAGTTTTAAATTTGTTAAAAGAGGTTTAACACATAGTTTTAATTTTTCCGTTTTAGGAGGTATTAAGAAACGAACAGAAAAAATGCAGTCCCTTTATATTCCTGGTATCAACAAAAACTAAGAAACCGCTCCATTATTGGATATTGAAATGTTTCTTCAGAAGACTTATTCTTGTTTTTTTTTTTTAAGAAATACACACCAATTTAAAAAGTGATCTATTTTTGTCCTGACAAATGACAAGACAAATTTCATCAAATATCAGATAAGCTATATAAACTGAAAAATAATCAAATAAAGCTCTATGAAAACCAAGGGTAAAAACAATGAAAAAAAATTCTAAAGCTGCAACTTATTTTTATTAATATCTTGTCTTGTATTTGTTTAAATATCATAAAATGTATGTAATAATTATATTAGACCTGCTATTTTTATTATGATGATAAATGACCTTAAAACGCATTTATATACATTGCATTATTTGTATGCTTAGTTTAAATGCACCAACAACTGAACAAAATTAACAAATATATACATGAGATGTTTCTGAAAAAGAACCTTGTATTCCCAGGAATCCATTATATTAGCAGCAATATTGCCAACAAAAATTAACCTAATCTACAAAGTGAGCCTAATAGTGCATTGTATTGTGCATGCTCTTTAAAGATGAGAAAACTATAAATAACATGCCATGACTTAAAAGTACGAAGCGTTTTACAATCTTACCAATTCTGAAATCTACGTAGCCTTCTCCTCCCGAAATGACTAACATTGCTGACGGTTGTTTCAACTGGCCACCTATGGAGGAAACGGAAGCGGACATGGCTTCAGAAGGTGTTGACGCAGCACTCGTGCCTACAACAAAGAGATTGTAAGAAACAGAGAAAAAAATGTTCTCATCCTTTTAGAATTTCAGAAAACATATATAGACATCCAAAAAAAACGTCATCAACTCTGGCTATGAACGAGAGAGATGGAAATAGCGGTCATGTCTAAGCTTTTCGGTTATGTCAAACTTTTGACAAGTGACTGTCATAGTTTGTAAAATAAACAATGGCTGTCATATAATGTGACAGTCTTGACAAGTAAATAAGGTTATAAATTCGATTAAGAATAGAAATGTCTTTTTTTTCTCGGCCAACTTTGATGACGTTTTTTTTGGATGTCTCTATATAATAACGAGCCATCCCAAAAAAACGTCAAAGTTGGCCGAGAAAAAAAATTAATTGAATTTATGACCTTATTTACTGGTCAAGACTCTCACATCATATGACAGCCATTGATACAATAAAATACAACTATACTTTTAGAACTCTAAGAAACCTACAATTTTCATAGATAAAATCACCTTCCAAGAATGATTGTTGTTGTTTACATCTCATTTGACAGTAGCAAATGAAATTAGATACAAATTAACAAATTACACTCGACATCCGCATATCCGAACTCACCATATTTCCGAACTTTTTCTCACCATATTTCCGAACTTGTACTTCCACACAACCGAACTTGTCGCTGTCGAATGACCAATGAGCCAGAAAAACCCTTTGCGCATGCGCCAGCAGTTCGGTTATCCGGAGGTGAAGAGAGTTCGGAAATGTGGAATTTTGTGGAACGGAAAAGTTCGCATATGCGGATATCGAGTGTAATTGAGAGATGCCTTTACGAGATTGGTCATAGGCTAGCTGTCAATTTATCTAATCTTATTCCTTTTAGTGTCAGTCTGGTATGGTTTCAAAATGTAAACATGTATTTTAACAATACAATATAGATATACAGGGTTTGTCCAGAAAGTAATGAGCCTCATTTTTTTTGCGACGCGACTATACCACCCGGAGCGGAGTCACAAATCCACAGTCACCGCAGTCACAAATGTGTGAAATGGCACACAACGGCGTCGCCGCTCCAGAAGAAAGCCCGAATGAGCAAGTCCTGCGTGAAGTCAATGGTCATTGTTTTCTTCGATGTTAAAGGGATTGTGCACCACGAGTTTGTTTCCCCTGGCCAGACCGTCAATGCCAAGTTTTATAAAGGAGTGCTTCAAAGACTGAATCACAGGGTCGCCCGCATCAGAAAAGAGATCTGAACGTCATGGAAACTGCACCACGACAATGCGCCTTCTCACACCGCTTTTGTTGTCACCTCCTACCTGACCCGGATTGGTGTTGAAGCAATACCCCAGCCACCCTACAGCCCGACCTAGCCCCGGCAGACTTCTTTTTGTTTCCTCGGCTCAAAAGGGAGCTTAAAGGATATCATCTGGGCACCCTGGAGAACGTCCAAGCTACTACAATGCCCCTACTAAACAGTATTCAGGCCGAGGAATTCCAGGGAGATTATGCAGCATGGAAATCATGCTGGCAAAAGTGTATTGATGCGGAAGGGTCCTACTTTGAAGAATATTAAGCTGTTGTACTTGTCGGATCAATAAACGTTGTAAAAAATCAGGCTCATTACTTTCCGGACAAACCCTAGAACTTTGAGCAACCTAAAATTTTCATACTTATAAAATCATCTTCCAAGAATGATTGTTGTTGTTTACATCTGATTTGACAGTAGTAAATGGAATTAGATACAAAATAAATTTGCATGTACGCAATGAATAGTGAATACACCATGACATAGTCAATAGTGAAGCAATCAATATTTTTGCATATGCGGTTTTAAGGCCTTCTTTGGTGCAGCAGAGATTCAATTGATTATATATTTAAATATATACTGATTCTTTCTCGATTATCTCATCTATTCCCCTATTCAAATATCCTAAAATGACCGAAATCGCCACTAAAAAAAATGTAAAAAAACTCTTGTTATCGGAAGAGGAAAAATTGTATTGAAAGTACATGTATAAAAAAAACGGGATTTGAAGTTTTATCTTTGAAATTCAGTACCTATTTTGTGATTACAAATGACATCACGAAATTGGTAGCCTATTAAAACTGTTAATAAGTTTATAATGTATGTTATTCTTCTTTACATACCTCCATTTCCAGGAACGGCAACAAAGAACTTCACATTATCCCTGTGACCGTGGAAACTCAGCTGAGCATGGGCCATTGTGCAGTAAGGAACAAAACTTCCAGGAACCGGGGGTATCCTGACTCCAGCACCAGGTAGCATTATACTACCCCGAGGTACTACAGCACCCATACTGCTACCGTTATCAGAAAGCGGCACAGAAATTATGACACCGTTACTCGTTCCAATCCACAAACGGTTTGACGATATAAGCAGGCTCGTTATGCGAACTAAAGAAAATCCTAGTTTACCAGTGCCTGAAAGCACAATTTATTGCATATACAGTTTTTTCTATTATTTAAATATATTATACATCAGAAAACATGTTTTAATGCACTTTGTCTTAACCATGTTGCCAATATTTACTTGGTCCTCAGATCCACTAATGGTAATTCATAAGTTGAGTATTAAATAGTATTACCTAAAATTTTATATAACGAATATGAAAAATTTTGGTTAATGTTTCTTAAATTCCAGTTGCTACAACTAAATGCTTAAATCTAACATCAATTAGGGACACAAAATATTACTTTTTCACGTTTTCACAATAAATATTTTAAATTTTGCCCTTTTATTTAATAAAACATGGATGTACGCAGCCATTTATGGTTATGCAAAACTTCTACTTACCTAACATTTTACTGACATATGGTTCAATGTCAACATCCTGTAAATGCTGGTAGGTATGAGCATGATACAGTCGCAAAGTAGAATCTAAGCGAATCGATACCCACACTCCCTCACCCAACCAAGCCATTTGCCTTACCTGAAAATATTGTTCGACATTATGAGGTTTATTAATTGAAAAATAAGAAAGGATGAACATTTAAAAATGTGACAATAGATCGAAAGATTGATTTATCTGCAAAATAATGGATCACTTACTGGACTTTCTCTTCTAGGATGTGCTTCCAGTGTATGTACCACTTGTAGATCATGAGGTTGGAGAACGTGAATTTTGTTTCTATATCCACACCATACTTTATCTCCCACCACAGCCAACTGTCGCACCGACTGATGAGGCAAACCAAGCTGCACCAGATGGTACTGAGATAAATCCCATTCGCCTTCAGGATTCCTTCGGAAAATGGCCACTTGCCCACAAGCTAACGCTACCACTACTCTGCCGTTTACGTGTCTGAAAAATGATAATGTTCCACCTCCAAGAGAAAATTTTCTATTTGAATAATAGGACTGGAAATTTTTGCTTATTATAATTATCTGTATAATTAATAGCAGTAGTAACTAATAAGCAATTAGGGTAGGCTGTGATTTATATATTTTCTCTATTAATGGTTCGTAGACTCACCAATTTGCGCTACGGGTTATTTACACTATTTTCCGCCGAGAAGAGGCAACACTAGCGAGAGCATAAAGTTGCTTTAGCTATACAACTTACACTGCTATTTACACATGTAGATCTCAGTCAGACAGTTCTAACTAAAGCAACCCTAGCTAAAAAATCTACAGTGAATTTGTGCCTTAAACATACAGCCTGTAAATAAAATTCATGCCCTTGTTCACAAATTCTGTGAAGCTGGATCAGTAAACCGTAAATCAGGGAGTGGAACACCTAGAAAGAGAACCACTGACCCAATAAGTCAATCGCAAAACTGTCACAAGAAGTTCAGTTTTATATATCTGCAGTTATATCCATACAAAATTCAAGCATTCACCAACTTAGGCCCTTAGATTTTGGACGAAGAACGGCTGATTGTCAGTGGTTTTTGGAACACTTGAATAATGATGACATTCTTGATAAATGTTTCATTTCTGATAAGACCTAGTTTCATCTTTCGATATTTAAATAAACAAAACATGAACATAGTCTCAGAAACCCAATTAAACTGTGGAAACTATATATCCACAAACAATTCGTATTTGGCTAGCAGGTTCGAGAAGGCAAAACATCAGACCAATATTTTTTAATCATACCGTAACTGCTAAAAGATATTGCACTGACTTATTAAAATCCTTTATCAATGACTTACATGATCATAAACTGATGGAAGGGTATTATCAACAAAGTAAATCTAACTCGTCAAACAAATGCAAGAACAAAACAAAAAAGCAGTATATGATAATTCGTATGAACACCAAACTCCGATAATGTGAGTGCAGCAATGCTAAGTCGGATAGCGTTTCGGATGGGTGACCCTATCTACTCTGAGAAGTTTGTCGGGGAGAGGCATCTAGTAGGTTGTATCAGAGGTCGCAATCTGAACCATCTGCTAAACCTCTGTCAGTAGGGTCGAGTCCCGCCTAATAAAATTGACAACTCTGTTAGGACATGTGTATTACAATGTGAGTGTATCGGGGGTTAGGTGGAAGAGTTCCCAGTGGCGAACCTCGCCCCTATTAAATCCAAAGCACAAAAATAAAAAAAAAAAACTGCTTCTTTGGACAAACTTTTTGATGCCCCATTAGTGGATTTTCCTGCAAGGTCTCCATATCTTACATTTAATGACAATTTTATTTATCCACACCTCAAAAGCACAGGTTACACTATTGAAGAACTTTGTGAAGTTATTACAGACGTTTGTGCTGGAAAACGCATGTGACAGCATGAAAAGCCGAGTTCATTTGTGTATTCAAACTGAAAAATGACGTTTTGAACATCTGAACTAAGAATAAATATACTGATAGTTTTATTTCATCTTAACAAATGCTAAAGTGACTTAACCTATTATCAAAGGTGGGCATTAGAGTGTCCTTTATATGACATTTTTTTTTTATTTCTTTTTTAATCGATATGCATAGCCTCTACATTTTTTATAAATGTTAAAACATACTCAAATATGAAATTTCAGCTTTCTAGCATGATCGCAAGCCGACTGAGCTTCAAAGTTTATTTAAAATCGTGTTTTGTCCTGATATTTCGGTCTGCTATAAAACTAATATAAATGCAGCAAATTAAGTGAATAAGAGTTAAAATAAAATAAGGTCAACTTTAATCTTTATTTTAAAACATAAAATTATAACAATCAGCCAGGGTAACTTCTCTTTAGTGTAGTTTTTCTACAGTCCGGATACAAATTTCTATGTTCCTGGACACAGCACAATAAGAATTGTTTTTGCTCTTCTTCTGCCGTGATAAGTCCAATAAAATCTTGCATTAATTTGACACCCCTTTCATCAGTGTCATTTACAACAGCAGTGTCATTTACAATGGGTCATAGCGTTTACAAAAATCTGAGCTTTTATCCCTGTTAAAGTTGGCAATCATTTTCATCTTAGTTTGGTTATCAAAAAGTGATAGAAGGACTGTCTCTTCACATAAATACCACAATGTGACAATAAATAAGCAAACTTCTTTTAGGGCCTTTTTGTCTTTTGCAATCGTTCTGAATTGTGACTGAAGCAAACATATTTTTAAAGAATAGATCACTTTCGCCATCCATCGTGCCTGATGCATAGCTCCGGGGGGCCTGAGTTTTAATTTCTTCTCTGTATCTCCTCCCAAAAACACTACGCATAGTTCAACCAATTCGCGATAATCGTCTCTTATAAAACCTTCAGTTCTGCCTTATAAAACATTAACAAAGATGTAATATTTGTCTCGGCAATATGATCCTTTACGAAATCAATAGTTCAATATCACTGGAATCGATGTTTTTCCAATTGTCTCTGAAATTTTTGAAGATATGAATATCTGGGCTACTAGTAATTTGCTTTATCTTGGTTTCGAAGACTGTTTTTAGGACCAATTCATAAACATGATGACGACAAGTGAAAAGCAACAATTCTCTTTCTAATGTCTGCTCCAAAACAGCACAAGCTCCATTGAAACGACCAGTATTCGAAGCTGTTGTATCGCAGCACATTATTTGAACTTTATTATTATTTATTATTTAACTCTCTAGTTTTGGCACTGCAAGAAGCTGTTCTCTATCGTCAAATGAAGCAATAATGGGCAAACGTGCTTCTTTTAAACTTCGTACATCCAATCCGGGTAATAGTTTTCCATCCCAATGGACTGTAACTATGTCAGGTACCTTGTTTTGAAAGTCAGTTTTTATTGCTTCTGCCCTGGTTTTTCTCGTCTGAGTACGAATTTGCTGAATCGAGGATTTGTTAATAGCGAAATTATCGCTGCTCAGACCAAGCGCTTCTATGACCGCATAAAGAATGTAAACGGAGTCTCTAATGCTTATCTGACATCGATCTAAAACTGCGAATGACTTCGTTCATATTGCGTTCAGCTTGACTTCGTGAATATTGTAAAATAACACAGCGAGAATTTGTCGATTAGACAGAAATTTTGCACCATTTATTTGATGGCTAGGTACTCCGATAAGGAAAACATTTTTTTATCACTCCGTAATTCCACTGACATCTTTATGCAATTAACAATACTGCCGTCATATGCAAAAACACAGTAACTTTGAATAAGTTGAAACTGAGATTTGCGAGATATTGTGTTCTTGCTTAGCAAACGTTGCCATATCTTAAGTTAAGGGGTTTCTCAAAGGGAATATTTACATGTTTAGAAATATTTTACTGTGTTTTGGCTTAGTTAAATGGTAGAATAATGTATTATGAACACTAAGTCGTTACTAACTCATTTTCTTAAAATTCTAGACTTACTGTGTTTTTGCCTATGACGGCAGAATAGCGCACTAACAGTCTTAAAAATCAAGAATGAAATTACAAATTAAACACGTAGTCGCAGCGCATTACCCGCGCAACTTGTATGGACAAGTTTAAATCGCAAGTCGGCATGGGTTATTGTTTATAAAACGAGCTAATATTTTTTCCTAGACAATATTGGGTTATTACGAAAGTTTTAAGAAGGTATGCGTAAAAATATATCGAACTTAAAATTTAAGGGACACCCTAGTGGGCATGGTCTAACATTGCGTCACAGTAGCCACCATACAATAAGATTAATCATTTATCATAACCACCCCTACTAGTGAGTAGGGGTGGTTATGATAAAAAGTTAGCAGATAACAATATAGTGTATTGTTATCTGCTAACTTCAACAGACGCATATTGTATTTAACGAGCCATCCAAAAAAAACGTCATCAGAGTTGGCCGAGCAAAAAATACATATTTCTATCTTAAATTCATAACTTTACTTAATTGTCAAGACTGTAATTGTAACAACATTATGTGACAACCATTATTTGTATTACAATTGTGACAGCCATTATTTGTATTACAATTGTGACAGCCACTTGTCAAAAGTTTGACAACAACAAAGTTTCTCTTTGAGCTTCGACATGATCGCTATTTCCATCTCTCTCATTCATAGCTAGATTTGATGACGTTTTTTTTATGGCTTTATATTTTTTTATACACAGTACTTTAGTATTAAATGATTACCAAAAATAAATTGACTATTTTATAAACTAAAAACTAAATAAAATTCCACTCCTAAGTAACTACTCTACTTACACTATTGCTATAACGGCATCCTTCATTTTCACAGTATGTAAGCATTGGGCCCAATTTGCTACTGAAGAGTGGACATATATATTTCCATTTTCATCGCCCATCCACATCGTCGCCAGAACACTCGACATGATTTCTTGAGTTTGTGCTTCTTGACCTTGCGGACTCCCTTGTTTTGATGTTTGCGGTTCCTGTTTGGGACTCTGTGGTTCTTGTTTTTGTGTTTGTATTTCATCACTTTGAGTCTTCTGACTGTCACCTTCCTTAGGACTTTTGGGTAATGGGTCTTCAGTTTTCATGGGTGTACTTTCACAAGACTTACAGGGCTCTCCTTCTTTTTCTTTGTTATTGTTATCACAAGTATTATCGAGTTTCGTGTACTTATCCTTTTTATTAACCGCCGATTCGTCTTTCTCTATAAACATTACTCTACCTAGCTGAAAGTGGAACATGAAATACAGTATAATTACTGATACGAGGGGGTTTTTGGAACATTATGATCCCAAATTCACCCATGGATTAGATAAAATATTTAAAAACATGATTATAACTAGAGTTCGGAAAGTTTGCTCTTACGCTTGGTAAACTACATTTAACCATCCTGCACTCCCGCAATGGGATTGGTGTATTACACGCAAACGCAAGTCCCAGCGTCTTGGCAGAATCGGTTAGTGGCATAGGTATGCAGGGGCAATAAATACACGCGCATATAATTTATAAGGCGCTTAAAAAATACGGTTTATTCTTTATTGTAGTAGAGTTTTATAGCGTCGACCCTACGTTCTGGCACACATTTCCGGACCCTAATATTAACTTTGGTATACACTCCAAAAAATAGATTATAAAAACTTTTAGACAACTCAAAAGATGAAGTCGGGAGTTAAGAATTTAAAATTAATAAAATGTATAAGAGACACCAGACAGTTAAACATATTCAATAGTCTAGAAATTGTTAAATATAATAGCAGTGTGAATACAGACAACGATCTGATACCTATTAGTCTAGTGTTCCGGTTAATAGAAAAGCACAAACTTTACGGTTCACCAAACCGCAAGCGAACTTTAGTTAGTATAAATAGGGGAGATACTTTTGACGTTAATTTTAACCATCTCCTAATAATGCCAACATTGTCGGCGAAACGAGAGCGTTAAGTGTAAACGTAATGTTACGGTTTATATAATGGGTTTATATGATGGGATAATAGTTTTTGTATTTTAAATATTGTTCATTGAATAATTAAAAGAAATTGAATCTCCATTGTTTTAAATTTTATTTGTAAAGATAACTATACAAAACTATATATCTGCAGATTCAGGAAACAAAAGGAATAAAAAAATGCAAAATATATGGGATGACTCAAAAAACTGTTGAGGTACATAGACTAGTAAATTGTACATAGACTAAATTTTGACCTTTATTAGATGTGAGATCCTGTATAATTGCAGATACCCTCTTTTTTTGCTCCTTTATAAACATATTATAAACTTCTAACACTGTCAAATAACTACTTACCACTGTTGCTTCCTCCTGTTCCTCGAGACTCCTAGTACTCGGCTTAATAACGGGTGTATTAGTAGCACTAGTATTAGCATTACTTGTATCACTCTGATTCTGACTGGTGTTCTCCTCATTTGGCTTAGTGGAAGTTGGTAGAGTACTATTAGCAACTGCCGAAGGTTCACTAGCACTATTTTTATTTACATTAATCTCATTACTACATTCAACTTTGGCTACAGTCTCAAAATAATCACTGGGACTAGCACCAGGTATACTGGCAATGCACAGAATATGATTTGAGCAAACTCCAAAGCTGTTCAACAGCTCAGCAGGATTATTTGCGTCAATCACAGTTACGATACTGGCTGAATGTGTGGTGGTGCATATCCAAACTAAAGAGGACAACTTCGTTTCCAATAGAGCGCCCTCTTTGCCACTGTTCAGTTCTTCATTGAGAGACTCGAGTTCGCTCTGAGTATGCTTCTGGGAGGGAAATTTTGGTTCCTCAGAGTAAAACACACTACCACCAACCTAAAATTTATTATTTGAAAAAATGAAACGTAGTAAATAGTAAGAAAATTTTGTATATTGGAATAAATCTAGCCAAGACATTTTTTTTTGTCTGGACAAAATTGTGATCATTTAGTAAGTTTATAAAAGTATGCAGTATAAAAGTTTGTGGGTAAGGATGGAGCAAATACTGAAAATCAATAAATCTGGTCCACATAAATGATAAGAGTATATAAGTATACACTTTTCTGCACGTCTCATTCACTTTCAATACCATCTACCAAATAATGTTTTAGCTGAACAATAAAATTATACCATACAAGTTAATTTAACAAGATAAGTTTAACTTTACCATTAATCCTCCATCTTTGGTATATCCTCCCATTAAATTGACTCCGGCAGCACACCAAATCCTCATTGCAGGCGTTGTTTCTGCTAACGGTCTACAATAAACAGGTACCGGAACTGGAACCCCACCACTACTCTGCTTCCCTGTAGAACTCGTACTGACTTTTCCCGGTAAACTCCATCCATATGCTTGCAACCGACCATCTTCCTTCTTAACATGGGCTCTCACTTGTCTATATTGATCCCGCCTCTCTAGAGCTTTTCTCACAGCAAGCTTGTCGGAACCTAAAAAATACACGTTATATGACTTTTAATGATAATCTCCTTGTTACTTACTATTTTGTAACTACTGTCAGTCTGTGTCAATACACCATTTATTTTTTTTATACAAATCAGATCACTACTGGTCCTACATCATGAAAAACAACTTAAAAAAAATATATAAAAAATCTGAGAAATAAAACACTACAACAAATTAATAAAATGTATTTAAACTCAACAATCACAAAACAAACATTTCACGTTATGAGACTAGATTAGTTATGAGCTTTGGAAAAACACATTACATTACGAAAATAATTCAGGAATATATAATTAGTTTATAACAACTCTTCTAAGTCTTGGTTATTTTTGATTAGAATGTCCCATTTGTAAAAGTAAAGTAGGCATATGGCTATATCGCAGATTATCAAATAATCATTTAATAGTTCGTGTAAGTAATAGTTTTATCATTTATGGTTCAAAAATTATTCACCAAATAGTTTGAAAAAAATGTAAGTGAAAGTAATGAACAGAATTTTAATGTAACGATTAAATTTTAAAACTAATACACAAAAATGAATGGAATATCAACACCAAAGTAGTTAACTTTAAATGAAAGTGAATAAGTTTTAAAACACAATGTAGGGATTTAACCGTAAAAAAAAAACCTATTAGCAGATCAAGAAAAAATAACCATAATAAATGTAACACTATAGAAATGCATTTCCATCCATAATGCAATGTTTTTCAAATTCAATCTGTAATTAAATTAAATTCTGCCAAATTAAAACAAGACCTAATAAGAAACTTTGTGTTTACCCCTAAAATGAGACGTTCTAATAGTAACTTATAAGAATAAAATATATTTTAAAAGGAATATAAAAGAATGGAACCAAGAAAATTCATGGAACATAAAAATATCCTCTAAGGAAAGTAACAGAAATTAAAGGGTCATTTCTGAACCACCATAAGTACATTTTGGAAAAGGCATTTAGTTCTTTGTAACAGGCAAGCATTGAACTAAAAAAAAAAAAAAAACAAAATATACAATCCAACTAACCACATTCTTTAAGTTTCTACTAAACATGCCTACTAAAAAAAAATGTTCCTTCCCAAAATGTATGGGTCCACATAGAAATTTACTGCCAAGAGTATGATGCTCTTTTATTTTCAGTATACCCTTTAATAATTGTCACTTTTTTAATAATTGTAACATCAACATACCAACATTAGATGCTAGTAGGTACTCATTAGTACTATTCTCACACTAGTACTAACTGGGATTTTTGAAACCCACAAAACAACTGAAAAATAATTCTCTGCAAAATGTTATTTTTACTCTCAATACGTTTTTGCTTAATTTTACCCTATGTAGGTAAGGTATATAGGTAAATATATACATTTTCAAAACCAAACCCCTTTTTTTAATCAAACAATTTAAAAAATGTTAATCATTAAAGAGCATGAGACTTAATATTACATTAAGTCATTTAGTATATTTTGATACTGAACCTGATTAATAAACCAGTTTTAATTGTGTATTTATGATAACACTGGAGTCTACTAAATGTGGGACGTTCTATTCCAGGGTTTTTTGTCCTACTAATTTTTTAATCTAACCAGAAATGTTGAACACAAATAATATCAGGATTTTGTGATCAGATTACAACCATTTTGTATGTATTTTTTTACTTATTTGCAGCTTCTAAAAACTTTATAATGATTTTTATTTACTTCAAAATACGTCAAGTTTAAGACGTAGTTCATAAAAAAAAACTGCAAATATTACTACTCCGAGAGTAAAAATGTATTTGTTGTGACATAAAACTATTATTTAAAATTATCTATTTGGGTATTTGTATTGTATATAGGTAACACATATTTTCATTTACTTTACTGACTGTAATAAAAAAAATAGCTTATCTATTAGAATAATCTCAATATATTATATCTCACTTCGAGGTTAATGCCAAATTTGACTATAATGTCAAAATAGAGAAAACTTGTCTCTGTAAAATTTGGAATTAACCTCAAAGAGAGATTGGGCGTGTTAAACTGTGCAGGTGCTAGCCTAAGCGGTAAATTTTTGCAGACCGCTAGACCACTAGACGGCAATCCACTTAGCGATCGCCATTTTTTCCAGCCAAATTAATTTGCACTAGATGAGGCAACGATATTTCTGACATGTTTCAAAAATCAACTTCTGATAACACCTAATACGCCAATAAGCTTTATTATTTTTAAACATTCTGAAATTACGTCTAATGCCAAAGAATCTAATGTACCATCCACGAGACCGTCCATTTCTCCAATTTCCGCTATCAATATACTAATAACAACATGATCCTCCTTTTTCTATCTCAAATAAAACACCAAACCACAGATGAGAGATGAAACATACTTGAGCAAGCAGTACTTGTATATTATTTACTTGAGTACACAAAATAAATACCGTAGTACTGACACAATTCACTTCAACTGACGTTGAACATGTCCATCAACGAGATTATTCTGATGGATGAGCAATTTTTTTACTACAACCAATAAAGTAAAATAATGTATATACAACACAAATACCCAAAGAATTTTAAATTGTTGCCATTTTAACAATGTTAATTCTCATTATAAGTAAATAAAAATTTATTTCACACAATTATTTTTCTTTGTAAAATTATATTACCATTGCCCAAACTTTCCAAATTATTGTATAATTCCAATGGACCTACTAGCATCTTTAACTAGTGAAATATGCTTTTTACCTCTATTCTACAACTTAAAATTAACAACATGGCAAGGTCCACATTTAGTCCATAATGCAATTGAACTACCACATGCATCAAATACATTATGAAATGTATCATATTTAAAAGATTATTATATAATTCATTCTTAAGAAGAATTAATAACAAACTGAGATAGTTCAGAGATTATTTTATATTTTTGCATATCACTATGCAAAGAGAACACAAAAGAGCACCTTCTGATTATCAAATTGTACCCAGGCACTTTTTCTAACACATCATACAGATGATTTTAAGAATCTGTTACACCGACTAATAATTATGATAGACATAAATAATTAGAAATAGACATGTATTATGACAAAATATTGTTATATAGAAATACAGTGTTCGCAAAATAGTCTAAACTATACCATATGGGATTTTTTTCATGCATTTTTTTTTAATTATCTTCGCATTTAATCTCTGATATAATTTTAATTAACAAATACTCAAAAAACACTTGTTTTACCAAAATGCCAACCCCGCCATTGTCAATTGATATTTTTGATTTTCACAAAAAAATACAATTATTTTTTAGAACAGTGAAAAAGTGTCACACAGAAAAATTGTTTGTATGCATGTTACCAGGTTAAATATGAAGTTTCATGTAACAATTCCAATTTTTTTGTTTTTTAATTTTTTTGTAAAAATATCACCGCAATTTTTTTTGCGCGTTTTTGTATTTCATATGAGTAAATGGACGATATTTTTGTGTCACTGATATAAACTACTGCTTTATTTTTAAGAAGAAACTGCGTTTAAATCACTAAAATAATTTGAAAGAAAAAATATATAGTATAATCTTGGCCTATTTTGAAATTAAAAAAAAAAACAAGGTAATTAGCTTTTGAAATTTTGGACACTTGAATAATTTATCACTGAACAACTTTTGTTAATAACATTTAAAAAGTATAATATTAGTGGGAATAAGTTATTTGTAAATTTCTAAGGCACACTTATTTTTCGAACCTAATATTATGGCACAAATTAGTTTCTATTGAAGCAGGGGTGAACCCCAAAATATTAAATTTCAACTCTGAATTTTTTATACTTTTCCACTGCGGTAATCTGGGGACAACTGTATAAGAAAAATAATCTGTTTGTACTTTTGACAAGTGACTGTCACAATTTGTAAAATAAACAATAACTGTCATATGATGTGACAGTTTTGACAAGTAAATAAGGTTATAAATTCGAATAAGAATAGAAATACGTCTTTTTTTTCTTAGCCAACTTTGATGACGTTTTTTTTTGGATGTCTACAGAAGAATGAATGGAAACCAGTTCTTTTTTTTATTTAGCTATATATCAGCTAAGTATGACACTTTAAAGATATTTTTATGGAGTTTAGTACATTTTCAAGAAGACGGGCTGTTTTCACAGAACAGTTTTGACATTATACCTGGTAAATTATATTTTCAGACTTTTCACCAAACTGCAGATAAATATTTTACAGCAAAAATTCGGAAATTTAAAACTAGTCCAAAATTATCCTAAAATTATTTGCTTCCTAAATATAAAGTATTGTTACATTTTAATAACAAAAAATCTATTATATGACCTCAATTTAAATGCAAACACTAAAAAAATGTGGTTTTCAAAAAAAAACGAAAAATTCTTAATTTTTGCTTGAAACTTTTAATTACTTAACGAAAATATACAAAATGTTTCTGCATAACATTTTTTTATGTTTAAGTATGTATTTTGTGGTAAACGAATATTTTAAATGAGTTATTGATTGGTCGCCAATTTTTACAGAACCAATGAGTTTGGCTCTTTTTTGACTTGAATTGCAGCAGACTATAGGGGCAGTTTTTGAAAAAAAATAAAGTAATAAAAAATCCCATATGGTGTAGACTTTTTGGCCGATACTGTATAATAGTTCTTGTTGAATGTTTATGAGAATAATGGTTTGGGAGATTCCTAACACTGAGTTCATTTTTTTAAATATTTCATCTAATCTAGATCCTTCACAAAAGCCTCTTGATTTTGGTATGATACTGCCGTAACATACCTAATGTAACATTAGGTATGCTACACTGCCCTCATAAGCAGCAATAATATCAAGAAACTGAAGACTTATTTTTTGAGATTTGTATGTTTTAGAAAATACCATTCTAGTTTATACAATAGTTTTGGTCATTAATAACAGAATCATAAAAAAAATCTTCGCCAAAAAAAATACACGAAAAAACAAGAAGAATAATATAAATGCAGAACCAGCATCTACAAAAACAACAGAAGATAATATTTTAAGGATGGAAAGAATTGCACTAATGCAATTTTATAAGCTAAATAAATATGCAGTAGCCAGACTTATGTATTTTAATTTTAAAAGCTTATGTATTTCAATAAAATCAGCTGATTTTGATATGTGCAGCAACTACTTGGTGGCAGCACTGCTCAACAAAACAAAACACAGTATGTACATATCTGCATTTAAAGAGCAAAAACGCGGCATTTACATGCAATTGCCGCGTGTATGCTTGGAATTTTACAGATGTGATGTCTTAAGCCCGCTTTACAGTTTGCAATTATCATTGCTAATTTTCACAAAACTGGATGTTTTCCATTTTACAGTTTGCAATCTACTACACTTTTGTCAAAACGACGTTTTCCGCAAAAACCGAAGTTGGCATCTTCAGGAGAAGATTGCCAAAACTGGTTAACTAAAAAAATTAAAGATTAAAACTGTTTTTTAGTTTTAATTTTAATCTTCTAGTTTTAGTTTTAATTTTTTTAGTTAACCAGTTTTAATCTTCTCCTGAAGATGCCAACTTGGTTGGCGTAACGCGCGTCGAAAAAGTGTAGTAGTTCGGTGTTTCGTGGAAAACGTCCAGTTTTGTGTTTCTACGCCCGAAGGTTCCAATACCCACTCCAGGATTGCTAATTTTAGTTGTTAGCCACTGTTACCAAAATATAACTGATAAACTCATTTGCTTCAAAAAAGGTTTAACCATTTCAAACAAAAAAATAGACATGATTAAATCAATCTCAGTGAGGGAAAATTCAGAAAACCACAAAATTCAGAAATTTTAGATATCACAAAACAATACAAACGATGGCACAGCCCGTTGAACATTGAGGTTATGTCAAATATGTACAGTTGGCAACACGTAAAATTGCAGATAGCCGCAATAATTATAGCTCCGGGCTTGAAATTTTTATCTATGCGAAATTGCATGAACAAACATAAATAAGCATGCATGCAATAAAAATTGCTGCAATTTTTCTTGCTGGCTAGAAAAGTTGCGAACTGTAAAGTGGCCTTTACTGTTTATACTTACAAAATATTTCAGATAGGGCTAATATATACAGGGTGTTCCATAATTGTGTTAAAACTTGTAAAAGGTGTGTTGTACAGGTGATTTTATGGGGGGGATCTTTGATTTAAACTTTTTCGATTAGAGCCCTCCCTGCAAAGGTATTCTCGGAATAATTTTTTATCTGAATAACGGAATAATGTAAGAATTTGATATGTGGTATGTCTTTTACTAAGAGGACATTTTGGGGTATTTTTTTAATTTTTCTCTTGCACCCAAAAGGGTTGAAACAAGCAACCTCCATTCATTTTTGTCATAACTTATATGCACTAAACAAGCACAGTTTTTTTTTTAATTTTTTTTCTCAATTTTTTCGAAAATGCAACGGTTATCAAGGAAAAAAATACACTCGTTTTATTGTCCTATTTGTAGGTATGTGTGTCTTTAATATTCCTTTTGATTACACTTTACAAAATATTTGGCATTTGTCCAATATAAATTAAATAGGGGCTCTAATCGAAAAAGTTTATATGAAAAACCCCCTTTAAGATCAGCTATAGAATACACCCTTTAAAAAGTTAAACATAATTATGGGACAGCCTGTATACAAAATAGACTTACAGATCTGAAGATACTTGAGTATATATACCGCTTCTAAATATGTAGATTAAAGTAGAAAATAATATGTTAAACAGACTAGTGCAAAATACTCATTTTTGTCATTTTTATAAATACCACACTTTTGCTTATGACGGCAGTACATCAGTAACATACCTGTTACTAAATAATAAGATCACTTGATACTGTAAACAAAGGCAAAATTTCTGGTAACTGTTAGTAACTGAAAGCATTAAAATGTTCAAAATTTACATCTTCATTTCTATGAAATAATAAAAAACAATGTAATCCAATACTGATCTAATTTTAATGCTAGAATCTTATTCATTTAAGTCAACAACTTTCATATCAATTATATTAGGGTGAAGTGGGGCAAGTACGTTCGCTTCTGATAAAAGTCTATTAACTTGTTTGAAAATTATTTTAAAACTCCCGCCAATATTCGATGCAAACCGCACAATGTTATGTTGGCACCAGTGAAGAAATATTTAAGCTGTTAATATTTAATAACAAATAAGAAATTTACCCTCGCGAGTAGAAAATTGGGTTTATTCAAGGCACTTGCCCCATAGTTTACATCAAAAATAAAATATAGAAATAAACTGGGCGAGTACGCTTCATGAGCCCTGTAAGGCATGGACGATGTGCCTCCTTACCCTGAAGCACGAAAGATTTTCTTTCTTTTTTTCAATAAATTAAGCTTAAGAACCAAGTAGTTCATACTAGGGATGGGCACCTAACATAGATGTTTCTGAAATATCGATGTTTTCCACTGAACATCGATGTTTTAATTTCGATGTTATATTTTCAACATCGATGTTACTTGTAAACATCAAAACATCGATAAGTAATACGTATCCCACAAAGATCATTTAATATTTCAGTACGAACATTTTTAAGTTGCTAAAAAAAAAAAACGAAAAAAATTTCTAATTGATTTGTTTTACTCTTTGTACATTGTGGCTTACACGACATATATCCGTCAAGGCAGAAAGTATTAAATTCCAGCAAAGATCTCATTTATTAAACGACAGTAAGCCGATATCTGTAGGCACATTTTCTAGTTTCTACTTATACAAAACTATACACTTTTTTTCAGAGAACATAAAAATTAAAGTCACTTTATACGGGGTGTAACAGGATTACGGTACACCCCCTTTTCTCCTTTAGTTTTCAAGATAGTTAATTGAAATTTGTTTGTTTCACAACATCGATGTTTTCTAGCCGATGTTTTTACTACCATCGATAGTAGGTACCGATGTTGAACATCGATGTTTTTAAAAATGTGCCCATCCCTAGTTCATACAGCCCAAAAAGAATCGGATCATGTGAATGACATTCGCGCAGTTATGAACTGAAAGTCAACTGTACGAAAAAAGGGGTCGCACTTGCCCCACTTTACCCTAAATACACTAAAAAAAATGGCAATTTTGAATATAATTAAGTAGGTCCTCTAACTTTTCGATACTAGTGTTAAGCACCAAAAATATTGATGAGCAGTAAATGTAACATTTAGTTTTATGTGTAAATAGCACAGAAGTTTACTATATTTTTTTTTACTTCTTATAATTATTTCAGTTCGGTATGAGAAACATCAATCTACAAATGGCAATAATAATCTACTTTAGTAGGTGTTTTTTAGTCTTTTACAGATAAGTAGAACATTTTTTCCAATAAATCTGAATATTTTTAATGCCTGAAAAAAAATTAAATCAAGGAGTACCAATAAAATGTGAATGTTTTATCTGTATCGTCATATATTAATCACATGCAGTGGCGGCTAGTGGAATTTGAAGTTCTCGTATTTTCATAATGGAGCATGGGACCCACAGAATATTTTAGGGTATGACTACTAGGACCTAAGCAGAAGGCTATAATAGCAGCAAAAAAAGCTTAAATCGAAACTTCCGAAAAAAAATCCATGCCCTACCAGAAGATCTGGATTTAAATAAGACACTCTGTATATTTTTATATATTTGGAATCTGCAGGTCATGTTTTGTGAAAACGATAGGTTTCTTTGTCTTTTTTGGTGGTTTTTTATTTTTTTTATTAAATTCTTGACAGTTTTTTTATAATAATGAACAACCCAAATGGACATATTGTTGCCCTAATTCGCAAATGACGAAAGTCCATTTTGACTAATTTTACAGGGCGGTACAAAAACTACAATGTGCGTTTGTTTATAGCCATACTTTTTTTTTGCTGATTTAGGCAATGTATGGATGCTTTTTATGAAGTTAAAAAAAATCATAAAAAGAGTGGTTTTTTAGTTTTTTTAAGGACTTATGACTTCTGCATCCTCATATAACGGACTTACGATAGTTTCTTCCGATCACTTCCTTTTCAACTAGTCACCTCTGGACTAACGATGTTTTCTTAAACGTCTTTTACATTACAGGGAACTGTATTTAGGGCGTGCAGATTTGTTGATAGGTAGCTTACATACTTATCAACGAGATGGCTATAACATTTGAATTTCATCCTATAATGGACTTATGACATTTGCGAATTAGGGTAACGATATGCCACTTTCATTACTGCGTAAAATTAAGTTCTTCGAGACGAATCCAACGACATATTAAATGTTAAACTTCAATAATAAATTATTGTAAAAAATTATAAAATACAAATAATTAATACACTAATTCAATGCGAAAACTCCACCTTTTTTGAAAAGAGAAATAGACAATTTTTTATAATAGTAATGTAATTACATTTCCAGTAGGTAGTAACGAGCCATTCAAAAAAAAAGTCATGAATGTTGGCCGAGAAAAAAAAAGACGTATTTCTATTCTTAATCGAATTTATAACCTTATTTACTTGTCAAGACTGTAACATCATATGACAGCCATTATTTATTTTACAAATTGTGATAGTCACTTGTCAAAAAGTTTGATATAACCGAAAAGCTTCAACATGACCGTTATTTCCATCTCTCTCGTTCATAGCCACAGTTGACATTTTTTTGGATGTCTCTTTATTAACCTCCAATAAGATTTTCAAAATATCGACCTTGAGCTTAAGATTGGTGAACGTAAAATAATGTATGTCTGGTTACATTATCTGCATTATAGAGGCAAATGCTTGCCTATTAAAAGTATTGCCTGGACGGATAACTGCGTCTCTCTGGATATTCTTGTCGATAGGCATTCCGCAGCCAAAGCATTTCGTCCACATTGGCCAAAAATAATCAGTATATCAACTTGTTCCCTTTTATTTAACATCTTGAAAACACACACGCACTAAATACCTATTTTTCAACACCTTTTAACATTAATAATACAACTAGAAATTAAGAACAACACAGTTGTCAAAGTTCCACCACAGCTCAATACCTCATGGCATACTATTACAAAAAATTGTTTTTCTCAGAACAGTGGCTTTTTCGAGTACACGATAATCGAATATTTTATTCGATTTTTATTCAAATTTTTCGAATAATAAATTAATTATCTATATTTTATAATTTTTTACGATAATGTATTATCGAAATTGAACATTTAATACGTCGTTGGATTCATCTCGAAAAGCTTCATTTTATGTATTTATGAAAGTGGTATATGGCTATTTGAGTTGTTCAAGTTATTATAAACAAAAACTGTTTTTGCGAACTTTAATCGATAGTGAACGGCAACAGGACAATATTATCATAGCAGTTGCATTTTTTTAACCTCATTCTAGATCAGAAGAATCATGTCTGGGCAATAATTGCTCTTTTAATCAATCGTTTTTAAGCCAATCGTTTTCACTAAACATGACCTGCAGATTCCAAATATGTAAAAATATGCAGGGTGTCCCATTTAAAAATCAAAAGTTGCATGTATTTCCGGTGAAACCGGAAGTTGCACAAATCTGCTGTGTAGACCATTAATTGGCATTTATACTAAATATGACACACACCAAATTTCATAAAAATATCTTTAAAATTAAAAAAATGACAGACCGAAAGTGATTCTGTTGACACCGGTATATTTTTTTTGAAATGAAAATTTTACAATAAGCACAATATATAGTGCTTAAGTGAATATATAAACATAAAATGTTTTTATATTCACTTAATAACTTAATTAATTATATAGAGCCATCCAAAAAAAAGTCATCAAAGTTGGCCGAGAAAAAAAGACGTATTTCTACTCTTAATCGAATTTATAACCTTATTTACTTGTCAATACTGTCACATCATATGACAGCCATTGTCTATTTTACAAATTGTGACAGTCACTTGTCAAAAATTTGACATAACCAAAAAGCTTAGACATGACCGCTATTTCCATCTCACTCGTTCATAGCCAGAGTTGATGACGTTTTTTTTGGATGTCTATATTAGAAAAAAATATATTTCGCAAACATCTTGCACGCCGTTTCCAAGATCTGATAAGGCACTTTTTTTTTCACCATTTTCATTGGAAATTTTTTTGCTGTTATAGCTTTCCGCTTAATCATTACGTGTTGTAATCACCCCCTAAAATATGCTGTTTATCCCATACTTCCTTACGGACATACAAGAATTTGAAATTCCACCTACCGCCACTGATCATGCTTCAACATCTTACGTTGACTCAGTCTATTACATAAAAAAAAAACAGAAGGCACAAAAATACTTCTGTATCCAAATTAATATTTCGTCGTGCAAAAAAAAATTGTTTTCAATTTTTCAAACTACATGAAATCAAGTGTTGCAAAAGATTGGAGGAGGAGCAGCACTAAATTCTACTTTAATATTTGCCGATACCTTCGACAAATCAATCTATGGAACGAATGTGAAGATAATGACAATAGAAGACATTCATTCAGTTTTCGTTTTACATAATTGTCTACCTTTGTGAAGCAGAATACAATCAAGAGCTGTTAAGATTAATAAGCCTTTCCGTTTCAAAAGTCACATTTCTCTAGAATACTTGAACATCTTTAGGATCTTATGGATAAATTGTATATCACTGGGTCAATTCAATATAATCATCTATTATATCTTAAATTTCACAATTTAAAAGAAATAAATGAAAGATTTTAAATGAAAATATGTATGTACTTTAAGAAGTTTTATAGAAGTTGCAGATTTTAAGACATATTTCACTTACCTTTTTCCAATTGAAAGATATTGTACCGAACTTAAGCATTACTCACTACTACTACAAATTAAAGTAAGTTTAACGTTATTCTACACATCTGAAAATCGTTTCAAATAAATCATCACCAATTCAAAGTAAGTTCACCGACATAGTTATCACAGACGAAATTGACAGCAGGTACAAATCTACCTAAGTATGTACATACATATATATGCATAAAAAAAATCACAATTCCGTACCCATTTCAGTTTCGAGAAGATCGTGGCCCAATCTAGGTAAAGCTTTAATTCCAGGCGCCACTTGATTGGTTGAACTTTGATACCTCAAATGGGGTACGATAAGTGGCCTCTGCACCCTGTCATTGCTGCTGAAGAGGTTGCTAAAAAACCTCCATATGCTTTTATTACTGTGTTTCTCGAAAGGGGGTATCACTCCTTGATGCGCGCAGCATCTCCGTCCAGCGAACGGCCTCTTGCAGCTCCATGAAGCGTTCCTGAAATAAAATGATTGTAAGAATTAAAAAAAATATATATAAATCTTTCTTTTCATCAAAAATTCACACTGTAACGTATACATTTCTTTTATACATAACACTTACAATGCTGTAACAGCCCAATATTAATTGTTTGTGGGATGTGTTAATGTATTATAATTATTGACCTGTGTTACATTTCGACTTGTCAAAATACTTTATATGAATCATTGATCTTAATCAATTTTAGAAGATTTGTACTTACAAACATATCACTGATCTTGTTTTTCAATTATCTATTTATAAAAATTAGATATATGAACCCCAACCATTAACTTAAAAACCTTTACATTTGCAGACTCTATCATGTAATTTGATAACTATCTATAAACAACAAATATACTATCTAGTATATTTGACAGTAATTCAACCTTTTATACTCATATATTAGGATGAACCAAAACTTTCTTAGGATTCCTTATTAAAGATTTAAACGATAATTTAATAAAAACAAAGTCACACGAAGTTTTAATATAAAAAACTTTTGAATCTATAGTTCGAATTCGTTTTTTAATTGACTTCATAACGACGTGTTTCACAAATTTTTCAGAAGATTTCTTACCAAAATATTGATCTTTCAAATGAAATCCTACTGTAGGCAGTGATTTGTAAACTACATTAAAAAAAGTAACCCATGTAAAAATTGTATACCATGTAACTTTTACAAAACCCACAAAAACACCACAAAGGACCTGCTGCCTCAAAAAGAGATCCAAACCAAACCCAAATTGTGCAGCATAGACTCTGAAGATTTCTTACCAAAATAGTGATCTTTCAAATGAAATCCTACTGTAGGCAGTGATTTGTAAACTACATTAAAAAAAGTAACCCATGTAAAAATTGTACACCATGTAACTTTTACAAAACCCACAAAAACACCACAAAGGACCTGCTGCCTCAAAAAGAGATCCAAACCAAACCCAAATTATGCAGCATAGACTCCATAAATACAAAGTGATAAATTAAGCTACGACAACGGGACATTATTAAGAACAGTATAATTCAGTCTACTTGTTACCTGCATGCATTTTGTAGTCACCTTGTTTTGTGCTTCCTCAAACATATCATTTGGCATGCAAGTAAGGTAAAGTAGTACATTGTCTAAATAAATAATAGTTATTTTGTGTTTTAGGGTTATGTTAAATATAATTGTGTGTTTCTGTACAGTTTAATCATCATTATATAACATTTATAAGTAAAATAAATATGATAATTGCATTTCGTCAGTTGCATGTTGCCCCACTTGCCCCTCACTTAGGTACAGTGCGGCAAATAATGGGTTTACTTTATTGGTTTTTTATGTCTACTATAAGTTTGTGGCCGATTAAATGGTCAAAATGGACTAATGGTCAAAATTTGTGCAGTAAGTAGTTCTTACTGCACAAATTTTGACACTTATATATAACATTTTTTTATATCATACCATTCATATATGACTATAATATTTGTCACCTTTTGTAAAATTGATTTATAATGTAAATTTAAATGTTTTATGAGTGGTCTTTCTTATTCTATTTTATCAAGTATATTAACATAAACATACCTTATATTGATTACGCTCCATAAGAACTCTAGCCATTTCAACCCTTGTAAATCTCTTTCTCTGTGCCATCGGTACATCGGATTCCTCGTCGGCATCCTGTTTGGCTTCGTTCGCCTCCTTTACTTTCTTTAACTCTTCCTCCAAATCGCTTATCCTCTCTCTAAGTTTAGTCCTAGATAGATTCAGGGATAGTATTTCTTCTCTCAACATGTCAATCTCACCAGTCAACTCATCAACTTTTACTATTAAGTCATCCTTAACCACGTTTAGAGCATTTCTGAAAAAAATACAGTTAAGCAAAAACAGTAAAAAAAAATGAGCAAGGTTATAACATACTTGGTGGCTAACAGCTCATTATTTTCCATTATCAGATTTTCAACTTCTTTGCCCATTCCTAAAATTACAAGTTTTTGAGGAAATTGAATATACCTGGAGCAAGTTAGTAGAGTATTATTTAAGCAGATGGCAAAAATGCATGGAATAATGATAACGAAAATGTTAGGAAAATAAAAAATAAAACAATTTGTAAAATATTTCCCAACCTTTCTTGAGTGCTATTGAGCACTAAAACTATTAGTGAAATGAAATAGAAAAAAATAGTATGGTGGCACCATTATCTTAGTTGAACCTTCCAATTAAGAATAAGATATTTTGTTAAAATAAAATTTGAAGTTCGTTGCACTTCCGGTTTGATTAGAAGTATTATTAAGATGTCTAACATCTTCAAATAAGCCCACTTCTGTTTAGTATACAATATCAATTTCAATTTTTTTTAATGAATAAAAAAAGATGATACATAGCCTTATTGACACCTGATATACTCATATATTTATTACATTTCTATCTAAAATGCATCATAAAAGCATAACTAAGCATTTCTTTGCGTACTGTCTTTGCGTACTTTGCGTCATAAGTAACCAATTCTACATAAGTCTTATTTTGAGGAATAATTATCTTCACTAATAATAATAAGTTAAACTAGCTTTTATTATACAGTATCATTCCTATAACTCGTTAATATTTTACAGTAACAGGAAAGAATATATTTATTTCTTATTTAAATAATTAGACCCATCTACAAAGTGATATCCAGATACAAACTGTTTATATACAAAAGAAGCAAATACTTTAAAAATGTGTATATTAGATTTTATACGAATAATTTTATATAAAGCTAAAATGACTCACCCTCTCGCAGGAAAGAAGAAAAAACTAAATTAAGTCTTATTATATAGCCATGTATTAGTGGATCCAGCAAGTAATATTCTTTTTTACTTGACAAATAATAAATATTTGATTATTAATTAAAATCTCCTTTAACCTTATAACTGTGGTAATCAATTTGGTTCAGTTTGTTCACGTAAGACACATTTCACATACAGATCTAGAATTTTTATTTGGAAGCGCTGTAGATTCTATTACATGCATTTCAAATGCATAGAATATTGGTAGGGGTCGTAGCAGTAGATGGGCGGAGCAGACGTCATAAGTAATGTATTCCCCTATAATGTTTAATCTGACAAACTGACGAAGTAATACCCTACTTACGCACAGACGGCTCGAAGCTAAATGGTCGCGAAACGCGAAACGTTGCCGACGACGATCCGACGACGGCCGATCTTGCCTTCGAGACGCCAAAGGCAGAGCTAGACGGTAGGGGAATACGGTCGTGTGTTTTCTGATAGGTGAGCCTTTGGCAATATTTTGTGGAAGGTATTATCTTAGCATTTTATATGCTTCCAAATTGAAGTTCCACACGTGTATAGAAATCAAGTGTAAAAATTAAAACAATAAATGATTCCCAGGTACTGGTATATCTACCCTGTGCGTACACCAGACATCACCCAGTTATGGACAAATAGAAGTGAAACGGTAGATAAAAAGCAACAGCAAACACATCAAAGGTAGTGAGGGAATAAGACAGGCCCTCAATCTGCCACTCCAGTGATATATGATATAGATTTGCATAGGTTGTAGCTAGCTCCTTGTTTTCTCTATGTCGACTAGATGTAGCTCTTTCTTCAGTCTGTTGGTTGTAATCTTCCTTGGTTGGTTTGTTATCTTCCTCACACACCTTTTCTGCTTTATGAAGCAGTATTTATATTAGTGATCTCTTTAGTTGAGGGTGATGATGAGATGTCGCATGCAAGTATAGATCTGTGTCAGTCTTTCTGTACACAGTGTGGGCTAGCCTATTGTTAGCTCCACGGCTCACTAGTACATCTAGGAATGGTAGTTTTTCATCTTCTTCTATCTCCATGGTGAATTTAATTTGGGTGATGACTATTTAGATGATGCAGGAACTCAGTCGAGGCGGATCTTCCGTGTGGCCAAATGACAAACGTGTCGTCTACACAACAGAACAAACACATAGGCTTTTTATCAGTGGATGAAAAACTTCTTCCTCAAATACTTCCATGAAAAGGTTGGCAACGACAGGAGAGAGTGGTGATACCATTGCTGCACCATCCTTTTGTTCGTAGAATTCTCCACAACACAGGAAGTATTGTTACGAATTTCACTTCAAATTACTCGCTTTTCTGTTCAAACACGTTTATTTAACAATCTACAACTCGTGGGTCTTAACCATGTAACATTCAAAACATAACTAACTAACTCCTAGCAACCACACCAGTATTTATAATATTTACATCTTCTAGAAAATTCGTTTGACATCTAGAATATTTAATATGACATTCCATACAATTCTTTACTAACAGCTAATGTATAAACTAAATTGACTTAATATATAAACTATAAAAACTTAATAAATGTCAGCTGTCACAAATGTCACTTTTACAAATGTCACATTGCTCCCTCTCTTTAAAGTTATTCGTCCCGAATAACACTGTCTTCAGTCTTAGGCGGCGGATCTTCGACAACAAAACCAATCGGGTGGATTATGTCCTGTATATCTTGCGAGTCTCTCCAAATGGACCACCTTCGGCTTGCTTCTTGGAGATAGCTGGATGCGGTAGACCAGGTCGTTGATTTTCCTTATTATGGTGTACGGGCCTTCCCAGTTGCTCTGAAGCTTTGGACTTTTTCCTTTCGTCCTTTTTGGGGCGTACAACCATACTGCATCACCAGGTTTAAATGCAGTCTCTGTTGATGTAGTGTCGAGACGCTGCTTCATTTTGTCGCTGTGAATTTTCAGCTTCTCCCTGGCAAATCGGTGGATCTGGTCCATTCTCTCTCTCAAATTCTCTACAAATTCTGGCAGAGATCGTTCCTGATTTTCCTCTAGTGGACGGCCAAGTATGAGGTCAGTAGGCAGTTTCATTTCTCTTCCAGAGGTCAGCATAGACGGAGTGTAGGTAGTCGACTCATGCTGGGAACTTCGATATGACAGCAAAAACAGAGGCACCAATTTGTCCCAGTCCCTTTGATTTTCAGACACGAATTTAGACAGGTAGTGGCATATGGTCTCTGTTATGGCGTTCAACCATGCCATTCGACTGGGGATGAAGCGCAGTTGTTCGGGTTTTCTTGATGCCCATTCTTTTCATCACTTCTTTGCCACAGCTCTGATTCGAAATTTCTTCCTTGATCGGAATGCAGTTCGAGGGGCACTCCATGTCTAGCTATGACATTCTCGATGAACGCTTCGGCTACAGTTTCTGCTTCTTGATTGGGAAGGGGTACTGCTTCGGGCCATTTCGAGAAATAGTCCATTACCACCATCAAGTACTTATTGCCACGGTCGGTTACAGGTAATGGTCCAAGAATGTCCACTTCTACCCTCTCGAATGGTGCTCCGGATAAGTACTGCACCATTTTACCACGGCTTCTTGTGTTTGGTCCCTTTTTGGCAGAGCACAAATCACATCTCTTACACCATTCTTCTACGTCTCGGCGACAGTTTACCCAATAAAAATCGGTCCCTTACTCGAGCCAAAGTCCTGGTTACTTCCAAAAATGTCCTCCGGATGGGCTGCTGTGAAGCTCTTCTAGCACTTTGGTGGATTCTTTGCTTTAGGCAAGACCAACTGGTAGACTGCGGATACTCCATCGGGGCTCTCCCACTTCCGATGCAGTAGGCCATCGCGAAGACAAAGGGAATTCCATTGAGCCCAGTATCCTTTGATAGTCGTACCCATATCTGGAAACTTCCTGCCAAGTTGGTCGAACTCCATTCTTTACCCAGTTCCGGATTAACCTCAGATCATTGTCTTTTCTTCTGGCTTTTCATCATTTCCTCCGAGGACCATTCATCTTCGACTTGTACGGTTGTTGTCATTAACAGTTCATTGCAGGTATCTTTCGAAGAATCGAGTACAGGTAGAACTCCTTCAGTCTGTCCATGACGTCCACGCAAATGGACCTGTTCTTGTTTCTTGATATCACCGACTGTTCATCATGCTGTCCACAAAAAGGTGCTGATTGGACATCTCCCGCACCTGCGCGTCCTGGTTCTCTCTCTGCATCGCTTACTTTTATCTGAGATAGAAATCTTGGGGCATTGAGTATAAGTAGTCGACACGCGCCCCCTAGCATCGACTAGTTGTCGTTTTCCGAATCTCTCGGTGGTGATCTGCAATCGAGATTCCTCGCTTTGGGGAAGGGAAGCGACCATTCTTGTCCAGCGTACTGTCGGTGTCCTGCTTTCTTTCTCCAGTTCCTTTCATTCGGGCTCCTGGATCTTGATCTTGAATCTGGCTGTCGATCTGGTGAGTTCGTTCTTGACTGAGACCTTGATCTGGCCCTGCAAAAACGCTGTAGATGTCCAATTTTCCCGCAGTTGTAGCAGCGCCTAGTCTCCTTTGGTGGTGAGTTTGAAAGTCTCCTCTCATTTAATGTCTCTCGTATTATTTTCTTTATGGTGTCTTCAAGTGACTGGCATTCTTCAAATTTAACTTTGCCTTTACTCTGATTTGTAGCTCCCTCGACGCTTCTTTAGCTGCTTTAAATTCCAGGGCAGCTATAAGTGCACGCAGATCGTGGTGTGTCTGCCAAGCCGCAAAGCTTGCTGCATCTCTGTGTCTAGTAGTCCATCAATAAAATGTCTGGATGCCAATTTGTTCTTAAAATTTTCCTTCGGTGCCTGAGGGTATGCCAAATGGACAAGTCGTTCGATGTCAGCTTCGTACTCTTGGAAGGGACTCATTGGTTCTTTGTTGTCTACTCTTGATTTGGGACTGGTAAACTTGACGGAGATATTTGTGTCCATACCTTATTTCTAATGCTCCTACAATCCTGTCGTAGTCATTTTGCTGCTCTTCCGGGATGCTCTGTAAAATTTCTAAAGCCTGACCTCTAAGAGATATGACAAGCAGAAGTGAGCCATTTCTTGTGGGAGTCCATCCGTTGGCCTTTGCGGCAGCCCCCAAACTGTTCTGCGATACATGGACCATGATGACTGTCCATCGTACGTGGGAGGCTTAAGCATTTTGTGTACTGACCTTTCAGCATGCATAAGGGTTGAGTTTTGTAACGGAGTAGCTGGTGAGGTCGAACAATCTCCTGAATCGGTTATGGAAGTACGATGCAATTGGTGCTCCAGCCCTTCTATCTTTTCCAGTATTTCTTTTTGTACCTGCCGTTTGGTGTCCTCTAATTTTCTTTCGAGTCTTCTTTCGATTTCTTCCCTATTCTCCTGAAACTCCTTCTCAATTCTATTGACTTTTTGGCCTACCTGGTCAATCTGCTGTTCCACGCCATCAATCCTCCCAGAAAATGCATTCAACCTGGTGTTTATTACTTGTTGGGACTCACAAATTTCCTGATGACGCCCTCTCCGCCTCCTCACGGTCCTCTTTGTCGCCGTCGTTCGTCCTCCTGCCGTCCTTGTTGCAAAAATTTTAATATCTCACTCACATCCATCGCGCGTCGCCTTCCTTGTGATCTTGTTGATCTCGTATTCACCATATACAATTTTCCTCTTCAAATTTCTTCGATATCCCACCGCTGTCACCAAAATGTTACGAATTTCACTTCAAATTACTCGCTTTTCTGTTCAAACACGTTTATTTAACAATCTACAACTCGTGGGTCTTAACCATGTAACATTCAAAACATAACTAACTAACTCCTAGCAACCACACCAGTATTTATAATATTTACATCTTCTAGAAAATTCGTTTGACATCTAGAATATTTAATATAACATTCCATACAATTCTTTACTAACAGCTAGTGTATAAACTAAATTGACTTAATATATAAACTATAAAACTTAATAAATGTCAGCTGTCACAAATGTCACAGTATGTTGAAGTTAAGCATAGTCTGGCTAACTCCGGTATGTCTTCTCAGTAGTCACATGTTTTGAATTAAATTTTAGAAATCTTCCGCTGGTATGTTGGTAAATAGAGATTCCATGTCGATCTGAACCATGATGTCTTTATCCGTAAGAGCTCCACAAAGTGTTCAAAATTCTTTACAAATCTGTTGGTATTTCCGAAATGTGATCCCAAGATATTGGCGACATGCTTGTGCTAACGATTCTTAACAGTCTTAAAGAAAATCCAAGTTGTCCAAAATCAAAGTATGTATTTTTAGAAGTCCGTAGAATCTGGGTGGTCTCGAATACGAAGGCAATATTAGACATTGTCGATTCTCTGGTATTAATGATTTCTTTATTATGCTTCTGGTTTGCTGTTCTACTGTAATGATGGGATGCTTGCACAGTTTCTTGTAGAGTCTTGGGTTATGTATAAACGAACTGAGAAAATTTTATTTGTCCACGATTTAAAATTGAAAGTTGTAAAATATTGCTAAACAAAAATAAGTCACAATTTTATATTAAGTGAAGACAGCTACAAACTGAAATTCTGGGAGATGCCTTTATGTAATTGGTCAGAGGGTAGCTGTCAAGTAATCAATATTTTCCCGTATACATTTTTGGTACAATGGAGACTAAATTAACTATATACTTGAACGTATAAGGGTTATTTCTTGGATCATACATAAAACCAAGTAATAACACATCCTAGATACACATCTTAGTATCCAGGATGAGTGTGTCACCCATACTCATACATATATACTTAAATGATCGGCATCACCACTTAAAAATAATGTTGACAATTGCTGTTATTGAAACATGATAAATCCCATTTGAAGTGCATGTATAAAAAATTGACCCATATTTGTAGTTTTATGAAATGGAACCCATTATTATATATTTTGTGAGCGGAAACGATGTCAAGACTTTTTATAGTCTATTCGTAAACACTTTCCTAAGTCTGCCAGCTAGTAATTAAAGCTACTATCCACAGTTCTGACACAAAATGTTGGCGAATGCTATATTCACAAGGATTAATGCAATGCAATGATGCCTAATGAAATATTTACAAGATGAAACAAAAAAATGCAAGCTTACCATAAAAATTATCGTTGACTGTCCATACGCAAGGTTAAATGGAAAAAAAAAATGTTGTTAGTAAAAATTACAGCTTAAGTAAGAAAATGGTTAAAAGTCATAGGTGGATATATTATTGTTATTTGATATTTTTAGTGGTTTATAAAATACAAGGTGAAGAAAAAAGTTGATAATAAATAACAAAAGCTTTTATACACCTTTTCCCCCTCCCTTTTTTGTTTTTTTTTTTTTTGGTTTTTTTTTGGGGGGTTTTTTTTTTTTTTTTTTTTTTTTTTTTTTTTTTTTTTTTTTTTTTGTGGTTTTTTGAAAAAATTCAATAATTCTAATTAAATGTATTAAAAATATACAGCTAATAAACTTTCTCTAGTAATAAATAAAAGCTTTATAGTTCAAGGTTAATAATAACCTTCACTAAAATAAATATTCAACTAACCAGAATAATTAATGCAATTGCTTCTGGTCACGCTAGTGAAAGCAATCATTTCATCAGATATGAAATGCTAATGCACCATCTATGACTTTTATTTCAGTAGATTATAATACCATGCACTATATAAAAAGCACTAATTTTGACACACTTCAATTCGACTGACTCCTTACCTGAAGAAGCATATTCTCCTGGATGCACCCAACCTCCTATTAAATCAAATAAAAATATTAAAATAGAATTCAGCTAATGAAAAAAATTAGACAATTATTTTTCTGCATGAAAGTTTCCTAAAGCTCTCGGAGTTACAGGTACATACAGTGCTAGTCAAAAATTCCCTCCCCCGTTGTATATTTAACGGTTATACTTAGATTAATGAAATTTGGAGAGTAAAAATAATCGGATGTAAGCTTCTCTAGTATTGAAACGCTCAATTTAAATTCTAGTGTTTATTTATTTAATGCATCAAAACTAGCTTAAAACCAAACAAAATTAGTATGACTGAATAGGTCTTTTAAATACCTCTCAAATGAGGTGTCACTTGCTATAGGGTCCTATTTAGAGTTATTGGTCACAGTGGCCCCGTGATGTCATCTATAGCTTACATCCATTTATTTTCATTCTTCAAATTTCAGTATTCTAAGTATAACCGTTCAAAACATATGGAGACTTTTGTCTAATTTAGACTGTATAACAGTATAAATTAGTCCTATTGATATAATATTACCTGTTATGTCACTAGCATCTTCATCACCATCATCCTAAAATAGAGAAAAATCATTATAATTCATTGATGATGGATATTATGTATATTATTAAATTATAAGGATATTAATAAAATAAGAATATTATTAAAAGCCACAGTGATAGGACATCTTTAATCAAAGCAATATGACTTTGCGATGTTAAAAAATTGTTGGACTAACAAAAACGCATACCGGAGTTACCAATTTTCCATTTTGGAACATTTTCATGTGAAAAATGTCATATTTCTATTATATTAATATTTAAGTTTATTTATATACATATATAGATTAAGTTTTAATGGTTTCTATTTATATTCATGATTTATTTATATATGAATCATGAAAACAATATTTATAAGAAAAAATAACCAAAATGGGCTCTTATTCTTAAAAATATAATTATGTATGCATATAAAAAATTTATAACAAGCCATCCAAAAAAAAAAATGTTAGCAAAGTTGGCCAAGCAAAAAGACATATTTGTTCAACATAACAGCTATTTCCATCTCTCTCGTTCATAACCAGATTTGATTTTTTTTTTTTTTTGCATGGCTCTTTATGATCTTGAAACAAGAACAGGAATTACCCTATCATAATTTTCTAGAAAACTGATATTACTTTTATTAACTATTATTAAGACAAGATTATAAAGGATGAGTCTCGTATTTAAAAAAAATATATGTTACCCTCTAATTATCAGTAAAACAAGTGATAAATGATGAATTTTGATGTCAGTTTCACGCTCAGGAAACTACAAATGAATAACAAAACCATAACAAATTAGTATTTTAACAATGTGTTTATAAAACAATAAAATTGAGGAAGTCTAATTAAATTAGCATGAAGTGCCTAAACTTTTAAAATGTTTCTTTTATAGTAAAACTCTGTACATACGAATTACAGGAGAGTTACTTCACTTGCTACTTTTCCTATGTTCAGTAAATTCAATTCAAGACATGTATGAAATATGATAAAACTTTGAATACATACCGGGTGATTCTCGAAAGTGGATCACATTTTAATTTTTTTTTTTTTTTTTTTTTTTTTTTTTTTTTCCTATAACTTTGTTGTTTTCAGAGACAAAGTAAATTTTATTTTCTATAACTTTTTGTTTAAAAATAGGTTAAAATTCAGTTGCCCAGAGCCCAGATAAAGCGACAGAGATAATCCCCCAAGAAATTTTTTTCCCACCGCCCCCCCCCCCCTAATTTTTTTGGCCTTTTTAAATTTGGCCCCCCCGGGGGAAAAAAAAATTGCCCCCCCCCCCCCCCGGGGGGGGGCCATTTTTGCCCCCCCCCCCCCCCCCCCCCCCGCGACATAAAGATAGATGTAGAGGGCAGTTTTTATTCACTTCCGGTTTAACTGGAAATGGCTCCAACTTCAGAATGTTAAATGGCATGTCATATTAAATTTATTTTCACTTATTTTGATTCTAAATGTCATTCTGAACACAATGATGACATTTGTCACTTTTTGACACATCATGTCATTTATTTTTTTATTTACGACTTTTGATCTAGAGTGCTTAGAGTTTATTAAAACCTCAACTTCGGAATTCTTTCTCAATTCTTCATAAAATAAGAGCATGCCAATTTGATCATTTCTGCTATACCTCAACATCTGGTATATGCAATTTTCAATAACAATTCAATACATGGAAAAAAAACTATGGAAATAAAACAATTTTGATTATGTATTAAAATTGACAGCTTTGTTTACATAATATATATGCAATCAAGTCCTATTTTGTGTTAATATCTCCAGGTATTTGATGTTTGATAGCTTTTTTTCTTAAAAAATAAAAACTGTTAACAAAAACAATAAACCAACTTTTCTACATCTACTTGACTCAAGATGATACATTTTAATTAACTCTAAGCACTCTAGATCAATAATGTAAATAAAAAAAATAAAGACATGACGTATCAAAAAGTGACAAATGAATAGGGTTCGGAATGTTTGCCATCTCGCGTGGTAAACTGTCTTAGAATATTCCTGCTCTCCCACGCCGGAATAGGAAGGTTTTAAAAATTTTGTTAGTAGTCGATTCTTACACAGAATAAAATTCTCTATCGTCCTGTATAATAACCAGTTTTGTACCGTAAAGCATAAGTAATACAAAGGTGTTTTGTTAGTTGCCTGCCAAAAGATACTTTGCAATAACGAGTCATGTGGACTGGTTATTTTGTTACTGGACTTGACTGATTATTGCACAGTTTCGTTAAAAGAATGTTGTGTTCGTTTATGTGTGAACATCATATCTAGTATTCATATTTTTAAAGTGATTTTTAGCAAGAACTGAACAAAACTATGTCTGATAGTGAATATACCAGTGATGATCCTTTTGAAGGTACTCATAGTGACAGATTCTCCCTCACACGATTCTGTTACTGGTGAAAATGTAACATAAAATGCACAAGAAGCCGTTAATTTGGAATCAGGAACCTCCGCTAAAATACCACAGCGTGGAAGAAAACGATTACGGCGCACAACAATATGGAAGAGAATCGTAAGAAAAGCAAATCGAACCCAAGGTAAACATTATGAAAATGTAGCTGGTTCAGTGGTTCCGGAAAAGAAAATAGGTCCAAACTGCGATTGCAAAACTCTAATAAAGAAACCCCTGCATCAGAATATGATGATGGCGACGAATAAAAATGTTTTTTATTTTTAAAAATTATTACAAAAACACGTCTAATAATATAAAATGTAAGGAAAAATATGTTTATTTTAATAACTGTACTCACATTTGAATAAATAAGTTTTATTCAGGTTTGTATTTAATTATTTATAACAATATTCTACTAATACTTTGCAATAACAGGTCAAGTCCTTCAGTTTTTTGGTTATGTTTTATTAATATTTTTGAAAAAATGGTTTACTTATATACATAAATTACATAAGATGTCATCATTGTGTCATCATAGAATAGTTGGTAATGCTACTGTTTACTACACTTTTTTGTTAAACGTTTTTTTGCTCTCCTCAACATTTTACTTTAATGGACTTGACTGGTTATTGCATTGGACCCTTCAATTATATTCTTCTATTCTATAACTGTAATCAATTAATCAAGATTTAAATAGATGTTATTAGTTAACCTTACTTTTAACCAAAATTTTATGGTAACAAATTTAGTGATGTAAATGGGACAAAGATGATTTATTTAGATACTTTTAATAGATTTTCACTTTAGTCAAATAAACAAAAACTCACTCTATCAAACTACCGTTAAATTCTACCAAGTTTGATTGAAAGAATGTGTATGAATATGCTAAATTTCCACTTACATGATAACTGAGTTCTTGATACAAGGTATTGCCACTCCTCTCTTCCTTTTTAGTATTAATCCTGCTGTTATTATTAGTTTGCGGAATTTGAGGACTGATTGGTGACGTAACGACACTTTTGTTTTCTAGATTTAAGGAGTCTGTGGCCTGACCTCTTTCAACTTTGGTTATGACGTCTTTAGGACCATTCATATTATCTAACTCACTATGCATACTGAAATGAATACATACAATAATCAACAAACACCATGAGCCTATAACAAAAATAAAAACTGCAACCCAAAAGTTACACCTAGTTTTCAACTATCTTTTTTGTAAAGAAATTGAATAACTTCAGGTTAACACTTAATGTACACAATAGAATCGCTCTAAGAACGCCACTGCATCATCAAAATTTTGATGATGCAGTGACGATGTACGATGAAATAACGAAGACAATTGAGGGACTGTTGAAGACCAGTTTGTAATTACAAAAATAAACAATACAAATATTATTTGAATATTGTAGCTGAATTTACTTATTTACCACTATTTTACAATTTTATTTGGATTTATTATCATACTGCGCTTGTCTAATGACAGTCTGTATCGATGTGTGAATGAACAATACAAACAGCTAGTATTTTCTGTTCTTTACTTTAGGTACTTTAGGTGCTCGGGTACACTTGTTTGATAAGTTCACTCGCTCAAGAAATACTCAAATAATTTTTACTTCTCTTAGATATGGCTTGTGATCACAAAGAAATTCAAGTATGCATCGTTTATAGCATTGCACAGTTGTGACTCAATGCCATTCTTAAAGAGATTCTACTGTATATACGAGTACACTAAACAAAATAACATTAATACCTTGGAGAACTATGAGCACTACTAATGGGCGATGATGGCACACTATCGACAGTCTCAGCATTCTCTAATGACGCAAAACCAAATGATATGGGGCCAGAGCTGCGCCCCATATTAATTCTGTTGGTGTTCAATCTACCAGCTTCCCTCTCGTTAGCTAGCTGTTGTCCAGAATGTAACAATTTTGTCCTCTCCATATAGTCCATGTGAGTCTTGAATAATTCCGTGTACCTTTCATGAAGTTTTGCATATTCTTTTTTTAGTTCAGTTTCGCGCTCCTCTAAACGACCCGCATGTTCCATAGAGTTTTTGTGCTTAAGTTCCAACATCCGGACAATGCTTTCGAGAGCCTCAAGTCGGGTAGCAAGCTCTTTTCTTTCGCCTTAAAAGATTGTAAAACGTTGCGTAAAGAACGTACTTTGTTGATCTCCAAGAATGATTGTGTTTTAACTTATTTTCAAACTAATAATTGATTATTGTAATTAATTTTCAGAAATTCAGTAAAGAACCGAAAGAGATTTATATTATTAAGAATTTTACTACAGCTCATATTCATCATTGACAATGGATGGAAAAACAAGACAAGGAAATGTGGAATTTTGGTAATAATAGGAAACTGCATTACTTTGTAGTAGTAGGTTTAGTAATTGCTATTACTAAACCATTAGTAATTTAACAATACATTAAAAATAGCATAAAAGAAAGACAGTTCACAAAAGTTTATCAAATACAAGACCCTGTAGCTAAGTAAAAAGTGAAGAATGGCTATGTGATATACAGCATGTTCACGAAAATTGACATCATATGGGGAAAATGCGACATTTTTCCAATATAGCGATATATTACTTGTCTGTCAAGTTTGACATTTAAAACAAAAAAAAAATAAAAAACCAAGGTTCCAATAAAAATAACAGGGAGGGTAACAGAGCATTTGAGTAAAATAACATTCTTAAAACATCCTAAAGTTAGATGATTAAAAAATCTAATAACAATTTATCTCACATGATACCAACTTTCGACACAGTGTGTCCACACACTCGGTGCTCCTTTTTATAGAGTATGTACTTTTGTGTAATTAAAGGTTTATAGCCTACCATTTTTAAAAACCCAATATTAAACAAAGCAATGAATTCATCCCTTTATTTACCATGATTAAAAAAAAATTGTCTTAAAATATCATATTGCTTTTTAACATGGTTTTATTTTCTTTGATATTTGGAACTGTTATATACTACATTATACATTTATTGCGTTTATATTTTTTTTGTTTTATTAGCAGTAATTTTTCTAACCCTTAAACCGGTTCAGTTCCAATAAGAATGTACACCTTATCAATTAATGCTCTGCATCTAATTTTATATCTACAGTAAATATTAAAGTATTATTCAGTCCATAGTAAGTAAATACTAACCTACTTAAAAAAAGCAGAATAGTTAAGATGAATTACCATATTATAAATGTTCATGATTAGAACTTACTCTCTATAAGAATATTAAACTGATGATTTACATAATTACAAAGCGCTCTTTCAAATGTTATTTCATTAATTTTACGTATTTTTAAATCATATTCTACACACATATTTATTTTTCTCTTGTATCAGTTTGCAACTTCTACAAGCATTTATGACATGATTCAACATGTAGTATTAAACAAATGTATGTAATATTATTTTATAAAAACATATGAAGAAAACAGAGTATTTTAAGAATTCAAAAATGCTCCAAAATCAACAAAAAAAAACTTTTCCATTACGTATCATAAAAGTAATTGATTTACATAGAATGTTTCTTATATACTGAGGAAACTCTTTTTATTATCCATTTCTCATAATTATATTTAATAAATGTTTCAAATTCAAAGCAAACGCTCCAAGTTAACAATTCTTTAAAAAAAAAATCAGACTTAAATATTTTACAACCTCCTCCCTATCAAATTTGTTTATTGAAGATTATTAGGTTAGGTATATGTATATGTACTGAATTGATTATATGGGACTAGGGTTTCCATGTTCCCCAGTCTTAAACATGAAGATACCCCTTATTTATCTATGCTAAACATTTTAAACATTCACTCATCTATAGCGTGCTATTTGATTGCTTCAAAATCAATGTTTAATAGAGAAGAATCATTATCATTTGAAGTTTACTATCAATTTTTTTTTCAGGATAAAGAATATATTAATGTTAATACACCATAAACAACTACATTCTGAATGTAGATTACCCACATTTTGCAAAATGCACACTTGTCTGGGCCACAAAAAAACAAAGCTAATAAAGAAGTACCAAAGCTTATTTTATCAAAAATAAACATTGCATATATCATGAGCGTCATCCACATAGTTTTGGTATATATATATATTTGGAACTTGTTCCTTCATTACAAGTTGATGTGTAGAATTAGACTTATTGACACAATCATTGAAAAGTTATGAATAAATATGGCATACATTATAAAAGCAATTGTTCAAATGTTTGTATGGAAGGCATTAAGTACTTAATTTCCCATTATTTTAATAAAATACTATTATTCCACTCTACTATATAGATATGAAAGTAAAACTTAACAGATTGCCATTAAGATAATATCGAGCAGTGTACCTCAATGAAATAATAATTCATAGTATCTGTATTCTTTTCAAGTGAGATATATGCATACACATTAATTTAGAAAAGTTCCTAGATTTTACGTTACAAAAACTATTTAAACAGAAAAGTGTTGAACAAACCTTCTGCTGCATCTTCATATTCCAGTAGCTTCTGTTCTGCTGCTTTGCGAGCACCTTTTTTCCCGTTCATATTGCGTGACAAGCTGTTCATTATCCTCTCTTAACAATTCCAATTCAACATCGTGTTCCTAAAATTATCGTAACACTATTATCATTTCAATTAAACAGATAATCCGTTTTACCTGATTCTGTTGATAGGCAGCGTCAAGACATTCCAATACATTAACAAGCAAGGGCATCAATGTTTTGACTACGTCTTCATCATATCTTGCTATCATTCGTTCGAATTCTTGATATATACTACCTGCAAGGGACTGGACTTTTTCTGACATGACAACGTGTGAATCCTCGTGCGTGCCATAAACTGTCTCACCCCCAAGACCGAGGCTTCCCCCAGAATCGTCCAAATTCATGTTTGATTTCCTTTGAGGATATTACGAAGCTACTTTTACCAAGAAATGTAATTTGCACATATTACCGCAAACAGATTTAGTTAAACAAGAAAGGTAAGCGAGAATTCATGTCTTTTGATAGAATTTCTTCGATGAATTTTGTTACACCCACAGTTTTGACAAGTCAGTAGCACATCAACTCATCTGCCATTTTTGCTTTGTTGCCAAAATACTTTTGCGCAATGCAATAAAGAACAAAACAACCAAAATCCCTAAGATATTTCTGGACACTGAAATATGAAATACAGGGAGGAGAAATGAGACGAAATATACAGGGTGGCACACTGTATATCCATATATTTAATGGCGGCACTTCACTTGGCGTAGCGTATTTGTATATTTGTTGTATTTGCCCAAAAACGGCGATGTGTAGAGAAGCTATTCGCTATATTTGCTTTATTTGTACAAATAACTCGAATAGCGCTAACAGCAAATACGCGTTTTTGTCCACTTGTCGGTTTTCAATCACACATCAAAGAAGTCAAATAAGGCGAATATTTGCGGTAACCGTCCACACCTGGTTCCACCAGCGCCGTGTTCATCATGGTCTTTTAGTAACTTTGTACTTATGTAGATTTAACATGTATTGGTAATAAGAAGCATTCAGGTAATAAGCTGCGGTCGCTGTCAACACGTCCGTCACTGTATTCACTGGTTCTAAATATTCAAACATATTTGGCATATTTGAGTATTTTGATATATGTGTGGATGGCATGTTTGGAATATTTGCGAATACATCAAATATTTGGACAAATACAGCGATACTCAAACACAAATACGCTACGCCAAGTGAAGTGCCACCATAAGATGTAGAAAAAATGAATAAATTTACAGTTTGCCGCTACGTATACTAAGGCCTGATTTATAGATTGTGCCCCGCTCGCCCGTCCAACAAGTCCCACTGTAATCTCGATCACCGGTTACTGATATCACCTATTACTGACACACACTATCTTTTGGTAACTGCTACCCTGTAACCGGTTACCAAGGTTCTATTGTTTAACACCACTAATCTTTAGCATATTTATAATAAAGCATAAACAAATTACCGTACACCGATAGGTTTGTAGGCCGAACAGAAGGCGAGGACTACGATTTGTAGATAATAGACAATATTTTCTCTAACATTTTAGAAACCATACAAAAAACTGTTCTGATCTCATAAAAGTCAAACGCAAAACCAAAACCAATTTCAGCTTTCAATCTTATCCTATTTGTCTCATTTGTTAGACGTAATCATAGCAACCAAACCAAGTTACTTGATTTACCGCCCTAATATGCGCATAAACGGCTTATAATTGGTCAAAAACTCATGTGGAATAAATTCCGCATAAGTGTATTGGAATTAAAGTGACCAGACGTTCTCTTTTATCCGAACCTCCTCCGAAAGTCCTCTTCTTAACGTTACAATTTTTGTCCGGTATATATTTTAGCATTATATACGAAAAGTCCTCTTTTTACCACTACCAACATAAGAAATGAGCTAAAGATTTTCATCTTTAAGAATCTTTCAAGAATTCTACCAATATTTATTAGGCAATAAAGATCTATTAAAACAAATTTGTAATTCTGAGAAATATAACTAGTATTATAGAGTTGCATGTTTCTATTACAAATAGGCTCAATTTTTTTTATTCCAAATGACGCTTAGAAAAATTATTGAATATTTCAATCAATATTTAAATTAGGACGCTTTACATTGGCCAACTTTTAAGGCCGTGTTTTTTTGTTGTATTTTTTGACGCTCTTTCACGTAGTGCTGCCCATAAAGAAGCCTATTTGATTTCTCTATGGTGCTGCCTAAATTTAATTTTAGGTGGTGAAACATCGTGGAAAATCCAAAAAACCGTTTTTTAGGCAGTTATTTGGCTTGGATTACATTTTATTGAAAAGTTACTATTTTTTTCGGATTCAGCGGAAAAAAACGTCAAAAACGTGTAAAAATCATTAAAAAAAATGTGACTAATAAAATCTCTAAGTGTGAAAATAAAAGTGTTCAGGAATATCTGCATATAAATATTGTGTTATGATGTAACAAAAACTGTAAATTTTAATTCAAAACATTCATTTTTATACATATTACTTTTATTATATATAAAGAAACATTCATCAAATGAAGAAATGTGAATAAAATCTTGAGTGTGATGAAAATTGAAATTAGTAACTGAATCAGAAATCTTCAATCGATATTTTTAACAAGTTCAGTACATTGAAAATGAACTGAAAATTTTTATTCGTGTCTCGTGTGAAAATAAATTAATTTATCATGTTATAAGCGCCCCCTTAAAAAATCAGCTCAAAAAAAAAAATTTTTAGAGGTCGCTCAAGATTTTTAAAAATTTCCAAAATCAAAAATTGAGTTTTTTATTATTTTTTTTCCTCATGTTATTATTTTGTAGGTTGAAAAAAATGTCGATTTTGAAAATTTGAAATCAATATTATGATTTCTAAAGGTCACTCATGTTTTTTTTACTTTTCAAAATAGTGTACCTAAAATGTTTTCGAGCAAACTAAATATAAATATTAACGAAGTAATTATTTTCTTTATCGAATTTGACATACAAAAGAATAGAAATAAAACACGAGACTAATTATAAAAACTAAGTATATTAAAAAAATTATATATATTTGGTACTTATGTACAATGTGGTAGTCAATTTTGTCTCGAGAAATTTTTTAAGTGTCTCGTGTTTTATTTCTATTCTTTTGTACGTCAAATTCAATAAAAAAAAATAGTTCGTTAACATTTATATTTAGAGATTGCTCGAAAATATTTTAGGTACACTACTTTGAAAAGTAAAAAAATTATGAGTGACCTTTAGATATTAAAATATTGATTTCAAATTTTCAGAATCGACATTTTTTTCAACCTACAAAATAATAATATGACGAAGAAAAAATAAATAAAAAACTAAAAATTCAATTTTTGACGATTTTGGAAATTTTTAAAGATCTTGAGCGACCTCAAAAAAATTTTTTTGAGCTGATTTTTTAAGAGGGCGTTTATAACATGATAAATTAATATATTTTCACACGAGACACGAATAAAAATTTTCAGTGCATTTTCAATGTACCTACTCAACTTGCTGAAAATATCGATTGAAGATTTCTGATTCAGTGATACTACTGATCACTGATACTACTTAATTTCTATTTTCATTACGCTCAAGATTTCATTCATATTTCTTCATTTAATGAATGTTTCTTCATATATAGTATAAGTAATATGTATAAAAATGAATGTTTTGAATTTAAATTTACAGTTTTTTTTACATAACAAAATATTTATATGCAGAGACGAGGTTCCTGAACACTTTTATTTTCACACTTTCACACAGAGATTTTATTAGTCAGATTTTTTTATGATTGTTACACATGTTTTTGGCAAATTTTTTTCCGCTGAATCCGAAAAAAAATAGTAACTTTTCGATAAAATGTAATCCAAGCCAAATAAATGCAAAAAACTGACTAAAGAAATGTCTTTTTGGATTTTTCACGATGTTCCACCACCTAAAATTAAATTTAAGCAGCACCACGTGAAAGAGCGTCAAAAAATACAAAAAAAAATTGCCTTAAAAGTTGGCCAATGTAAAGCGTCCTAATGTAAATGTTGTTTGAAATATTCAATAATTTTTTCTGAGCGCCATTTGGAATAAAAATTTTTAAAAAAAAATGAGCATATTTGTAACAGAAACATGCAACTCTGTGATTTTTTTCACAACATTTGGTTAAAAATTGCGCCCATTTCATTCTTTAAAAGGAAACAAAAATAAAAATGGCACATCCGAAGAGCGAATGTTTCTTTCTACCGTCGGAACCTCTATACCATTCGAAAGGCTCTTCTCACTGGCTGGGAGAATTATAGATGATGAAGGAAATCATCTTACTCCTGAACACCTTTCTCAGCTCATTTTTTAGCAACGATCTCTGAAGAAATTTGGAATTTTTACTCAAAATGAGTGAAATACATTTGCAAAAAAACTGTTATTATAACTTTATATGTGTGTTAGTTTTTGAAAAACTGTTAGAAAAACTTGTTTATAAAAAAATTGTTCCATTTTTTTTTATGTGTACGATTAGTACTTTATATACTAGTAGATTATTACTTTATATATTGTATATTTTTCTTTTTTTTATGTGTACGATTAATCGAAATGTTTTTATTTTAATTCATATTATTGATCAAAACCAAAGAAATGGGTATTTTTATTTTTGTTGATCTCGCTTGATGAGAGAAATTTGAAGTTTTATTTATTTCAGAATGTTTATTCCAGAGCAATTCTTTTATCCTTTTTTAATGAATAATAAAAAAAATAAAAATAAATCGTTCTTTAAACTGGATTATTTTCCCGCTCATCAAATAATTTTTTAACTTTATATTCACATTAAATTATTCTAAATGTTCAAATTTTGGAAAATTATTCATTTGATTACCAATATATCGATTAATTTTGGTCGATGTATCGATACCCGGGTATCGAAAAATTCAAAATACTTGCAATACCGAATATCGATATTTTTTATTTCGATTCCCATCACTACAAATGAGGTCACGTGGTACGATTTTAAATTTTCCGTCATTTTAAGAATCGCAGCGACAAAGTTGGAAAAGTTAACTTTGTCGCTGGGAATGGGAAAGGAGCGATGAAATAAATGCGGGTCAAAACCCATCCGGGTATTTTAAGAATTTTCTCATTAATTATTATGATTTATTAATTGATTTCGCACGATTTGGTATTTTCTGTTTACTTTTATTATTGCTATTTAAAGAGGTTAGGAATAGAAGGTCTGTACATATCGATATCCATATGTATTTTTCTGTGGCGCATTCTTACAACAAGCAAACATGTTGTCGCTGCGACTCGACGCTGCGATTCTTAAAATGGCGGAAAATTCAAAATCGTACCACGTGACCTTATTTGTCGCTGAAAACGAGCATCTAGTACATATATAACTGCATGAGGTCGTACCCGGGGGTGAAACTAGCATTCACGACCTCGCAACACGCTACAAGTACGATGTTGCCAGATGCACCTTAAGTCGTAATAGTTTCAGCAACGAGCTGATGCGATATTTCGCTATGTTAGATATATCCCCTTATATGCATTAAAGAAAGTAAAGCAAGTCAAACTAGACATTTTGGATAATAATAATATCAATAATAATAATTTTCCGAAATTAAATAATTAACTGAAGTTAGAATATTTTCTAAAATTCCCCAAATCTGGGGAAAAATTATAAATAACGAAATGGCCGCGTTGTATCGGTGGCAGCAATCCCATAGGTCTGTTTGCCTAGGCGAGCCATACCCAATAGAAATGCGGGATTTTAATTTAAAACTTGATTGTTGTTGTTTTAGGAAGCGTCCCTAATGGAAAATTGTGATTCGCATCAAATTGTTTTGTGCATTATTTCGTTATAAAACTATTATTTCTTTTCTGATTGGCATTTAAGGATATAATATAAATTATTCTACTTATTGGTAAGTAAATATTGTGCTAAATTACTTATCTAACCTATTAAATATAATTAGTATTACAAGAACATAATAAGATGTGCATGAAAAGAATGAAAAGACACGTGTAATTTAATGAATTGTTAGGTTTAGCAAAGTTCTTTCTAGTTTACTCTTAATATGAAATAGTCTTGTAAATGATCATGTGTACGTATTAAAAAATAGAAGTTTCTTAGCATTTGAACCTTAAAATTGTACCTAATGAAATATTATGTTTTTAGAGTGTTCTTCATTGTATAGAGCCATGCAACAACAAGCGTTCTACTTCATCAGTAGGAAGTATGTTCACGATGTCCAGCAGGTATGTCCAAGTTAAATACAACCTAATCTCGATGTGAACATTTTCTTATTTTAATCTCCTTTGACTTTTTTTTGTTTTCAAAAAAATTTCTATTTATAATGTCAATATGTTTTGAAACTGTATTGTTTTAGATGTTTATAATTGTAGAAATAAAGAATTTCAAGCAAATTATTTTTATTTATTCCACCTTGAATGATAAAATCATAAAGTGGGGTATGGTTACAAATCAATTTTTATGCAGCAACAACGAATTTGCTGTATGAAAAATTGAATTGTAAAATGAAGTTGGCGATGCCAATGCACGGCTACGAATTTCGATTTAGCGTCGCGCATGCGCATTATGAAAAACTGGCCACCGGTACATATGGTGGCCCTGATGCATGTTTCCCTCCTTATCTATGGAGATTGCCCTTCTTCTATTTAGATGTTTTGTGGTCGTACCTTTAGTTTTTAAATAAAATTTAATTTTTGTTCGTTCATTTTGATCATAGAAAATAGAAAACCTTGCGCAGCATGGAATCCGAATGAAATTGAGAATATTAGTTTATATAGTATAGTTAACAACAATAAAAAGTTAAAGTACATACGTCTAAATTATTAGACCGCGAGCATGTCTTTTTAGTCTTTTTAGTGTGTGTCTTTATCTAGTTTTATTAAAGGTCAATGCTTGATGGATATCAGGGTGTTTGTGATTATGTGATGTCGCCCACGATACACATACATAAGTGTATCGTGATGTCACCATAATTCCAAAATCTAAGTGTGTAAGTTGCCTCTTGGTTTTAAACAATTGTTTCCTTCGGTTTTAGTGCTGTTTTTGTTATTTTTATATAGGTAGTACAGAGAATAAATTTGTAATTTCCTTTTATGTCCTTTCGTGAATTAATCGTGAACCTTATTTTTATTTTTTTTTATTTCTCTAAAATCTATGCCAGTATTACTCATTTTTGTTTCAGAAATTGCTAGCTAGATAATGCCTGGCGTAAGATGTGCTGTTTATGGATGTAATCATAGCCGGGAGGTGACAAGAATAAACAGTCCAAACATAATTTACCACTCTTTCCCGAAACAAAAAGACTTTGTGTCCAAGACTGTTTTAGAGGAGTGGATTAAATGCTGTAAGCGTGGTGATCAATTCAATCCTAGAACAAGTGTAATCTGTTCAGTACATTTTACTCAAAATGATTACAAAAGGGATCTACGAAATGAACTTTTAGGTACGATGAAAAAATTCTTGGTGCATGTAAAAATCTTGAATGTTCCTAAATTGTAATGTCATTTGTAGGTTTGCCATTGAGAAAGTTTCTAAAGAAAACTGCAATTCCCACTTTAAATTTACCCGATGAAACAAGGAATGTTAACATTATCTCAGCTGAGCAAGAATGTGTCAAAAAAAAGGAAACTAATTGACATTGTTTATTTAAAAAAGTTCTGCAAAGTTTGAATTTGAACTCTATGGGCAGCATGTTCTACCAAGTATAGAATTGCAGATTCTATATATTTGTTTCAGCCCCAGGTCTATCACTGAATTATCAAATGAAAAAAGATATTCTATATAAGGATATAAGAAATTGAGTTGAGAATTAAAACATGTTAAAGATTCTTACGAATGGTCAAATTGAATTGTTTTCAAGAAAACAAAACGGTCTTCACGTCAGGTAGAATCAGGCTTCAGTCCAATGGAAAGAAGAAATTACCTTTGTGTTTATACTATTATAACAGAAAATAATACTTTACTGTTGTTTGTATAGAATTAATATCAATTTGCTTATACGATAAGCATAAAAAAACATAATTTTTCACACTTGATGTTTATTTCTTTCACTAGGTAGTACATCTCGTGTTGAATATTGAATCGGAATAAAAGATGTGTGCGTACTACTCTGATTTTTTTATAACATTTATTATCGGAACCATACTGAAAAAAATCACTAATAAAGTAAAAAAAATTACCCAAAGAGGAACGTTAATTTGTTGAAAATATGTGTCAAAAAATTTTGAATAGTTAAATTAATGCATCATCTATTTTATATAATCTATATAATTTCTTTTTTTATATAATGTATACCAAAGGACACCACAAAAATTATATTTTGTTGATGACTTGCTGTTTGAAAATCTTTAAAAAAAGAATTTACTAATAAGTTTGTAGTGCCTGTTGTAGAGATGGTACGGAATAGCTTTTTCGTGTACCTAGTATGACCTGTACCAGTTCCGGACACAAACCTATTCCAAATACCTATTCCGGTTCCAAAAACTATTCCGAGTCTATATGACCAGCGACGGCGATTGGCGCTGTTCTGGTTGCATAAGGTTAATCAGGTAATATTAAATTTGTCATTACTCATTCATTATATTAGGTATCGTAATCTCGGATTAGGTATTTGAAACATTTGAAACGTAGTAACGTATGTCAACCCATAAACGTCGAGTCTCGAGTCGAGACCGGCAGTTGGACACCACCATTCGCCGTCACCTTTAATTTATTACTTTTATTAGAACACGAATTGAAAACTAGGTTCCGATTTTCGTGCCTATCAATTTAAAGTTATATTTTTTTCTATTTATTTAGTCAAGAAGATTACATTTGGTTTATGTTGTTATTTATTTTTTCCCTATCATCCTATTCCAAATCCAAATACACTCAACATCCACATTTCCGAACTTTTACGTTCCGCAGACTTCCACATTTCCGAACTCTCGTCACCTCGGGATTACCGAACTGCTGGAGCATGCGCAAAGGGTTTTTCTGGCTCATTCTAGTACTTTTCTTTGTTTTTCGAGGTTTTTATGCAAATGTAATACATACATACATGTGTACATGTTAATAAAAGAACGTTTTTCTAAACAAAAAAAAATGTCAGGTGCTAAGGAGAGAGTGATGCAGGTAATTATTTTGTAATTCAAAGTAAAGGTTTGTTTTATTGAACATTTTGTTGACGTAACCTATAATAATTTCAAACTGAAATGAAAAATTATGAGAAAATATGTATTTTTAAGAAAACCGTGATACAAAACAAACATTATTGTACTGTTTATTTGCAGAGAAAAGAGCCTGCTAAGAGGCTAACCTTGGAGCAAAAGCTGGATTTCATAAATCACGCAAAAAATGGTGTTAAAAATGTTGATCTATGGAAGATGTACAATATTTATAAATCGTCAGTGGCAGAAATTCTTGGAAAAAAAAGAAATTTACTTTGAAAAAAACTGAAAAAAAGACGAAAATTGAGTGGACAGATTGACACAATAAAGTGCACCGGTACTTATGATACGCCATTTGAAAGAAGTGTTTTTCACTGGTTTGTACAAAGAAGAACTCTTGTCTCAGGTGTGCTACTGAGGGAGGGCGATTTCCTCTTTGCTGAATTCTGTGTCAATCGAAATGTTTGATAACAATCGCATTATTGTGTTTACATTTTTTCTCATTTCAAATTTCGCGTTTTTTTTGTCGTCAACCAATCAGCGACAAGTTCGGTTATGTGGAAGTACAAGTTCGGAAATATCGTGAGAAAAAGTTCGGAAATATCGTGAGTTCGGAAATTTGGAGTTCGGATATGTGGATGTTGAGTGTACCTACATACACTCGAACCCCTCTTAAGTCGCCAAATCCGTGCATCATTACCTCGCTTAAGTCGCGAAATGTATCCTCTCTTAAGTCGCGATCATAACCCCAACTTTTTCGTGTTTTAGCTGCAAAAAGAAATATTTAGAGATATACCATAGCAGTTGTTATAACGAAAAATGAGCCAACTGAACGAAAAATCGATGTACGTATATCCAGTCGTGCGTGACAAAGTTAAATTTTCCACTTGAATGAATATTTTAAAGGATAAATATTTTTAAAAGACACCTAACCTATTTTAAATCAATAAATGTATCACACAATCATTTTTTTCAATAAAAATTGTACATATTCATGCGAGAATCCAGTTTCCAAACGTAGTTCTAAAACTTTTACAGGCGGCGACTTAAGCGGGACGGTTTCGTGAAATACTAGGGGGAAATGTGGTGAAATAAGAGAGGATGTGAATTAAGCGAAGGTGAAATAAGAGGGGTTCGATATACATCGACAACCTTATAACTTGTAACTGTGGTACACCGCGAGGAAATAATCGGGAGCTTCATTAACTAATTGCACTTTTATTTGTATTAAAGGTAACACTTAGGTATTTTGTCAAGGTAGTATTATAAATTATAACAAGTGATCCAAAAAAAGTCATCAAAGTTGGCCGAGCAAAAAAAGACATATTTCTAACTTAAATTTATAACCTTAGGTATTTATTAATAGTCAAGGCTGTCACATTATGTGGGAGTCTTTATTTGTTTTACAATTATGACAGCCACTTGTCAAATGTTTGACAACCACAAAGTTTCACTTTGAGCATATATCTAATACTCCTATATTGCTGATTCCCGTAAGTAGAGGAGTCACGGGGTAAGTGAGACAGCAAATGACTACTTGACCTGTTGTGCGCAAGCGTCACGAGTACACTGGAGTCTCCAAAATTCGGCGTAGCTCGGGAACAGAATGTCTCCAGAATTTGGCTTCAAGAGGGGTACCCCACCACAGCCACTGAAAAGTCATGGCATTGGTGCTTACTGTCAAGTAAGGCTGTACTTATTTGTTGTTTTGTCGGCGTGAAAAATGTACGTAGGAGTGCGCGGACCAAATTTTTAGTAAATTTTTAGTAATGGAGCCAAAAATTGTAAGGGTTCTATAAATACACATAAAGGATCCCATAATATAAAGGAATATCGCGTTTTTAAATATAATTCTGCTTCCTATTCAATAAACTAATGTTGCAAGGATTTCAAATAGCGCGCCGCACAGGAGCAAAGAGCTCGTGGTAATAGTGGGGGATAGAAAAACGCCGAATTGCGGAGGGATTTTTCGACAAATTGTGGAGGTAAACGAATTTGGAGGGCCAAATTTTGGAGACTCCAGTGTAATTGGCTGTGTGTGACTGGATGTTCAATTCTCGGGCATGCGCGTAAGACTGGAAGTAGTTACGAGAGAGAGACAGACGCATATATGTCTGCACGGTGGTGATTTCGCTAATCTCCAGACCCTTCTAGCAATATAGGAGTATTAGATATATGACTGTGAGTATCGACATAACCGCTATTTCCACCTCTTTCGTTCTGATGACATTAGGCCACATGTAGTACATGCATCCATAATGCTCTATTTAATTCTTCCCCGTAAAGGTGGCAAAAAAATGTGTCCTCAATATCCATTCGTTTAACTACCTAGGTATCAACCATTTCATGTTCCAAGTTTACAACCACATAGTTCAAGATCCCCACCTAAGTCGACCTCCCCTCATCCTTTTTCCAAATAAAATATATATGGAGACATCCAAAAAAAACGTCATCAAAGTTGGCCGAGAAAAAAATACGTATTTCTATCCTTGATCGAATTTATAACCTTATTTACTTGTCAAGACTGTCACATCATATGGCAGCCATTGGGCGCATTCAGGGACGCTCAGCCGCTGACCGCTATGTGTTAGTAGTTAGCCTTTTCTGACAGTCAGCGGCTTAACACTCCCTGAATCGTTTGTATGAGTTTCGCAAAGATCTAGAAAACGTAATATGTTCTATGGCATAGATAACTTTCATAAATCATGGATTCATAATTCCCTGCCGTGTTCTGTGCTTAAATACACTTAAGCCTGGTTCTCAGAGCTTAGTCATGTCGCCGCGACATTCCCCACTACTTAAAATTTTTTTATTACCTGCAGTACAATACAACAGTTTGAATTTGAAATATTGCAGTTTGTCACAAAACATCTAAATAGACAGTTTGTATTTGCGGAAGTTCTGGATATACTTTTGTATACGGACTATCGTCAAATCGCTTGAAATTTGGTATACGGATGTTTTTTGGTGTGCTGAACATGAATCTGCTTATTAAAATACCCGCAAGTGCCCGAAAGTGTCCGTAAGTGCATCGAAGAGCCGAGAAATAAGGTTATAATGTGCACGATTACAGATTTGTGTGGCGCCGCAAAATAAACACTTATATAGGCGCAGGTAAATTCAGAACAGGCCAAAATAAACACTTTTTATTCTTGTAAAAAAATCTGTATCTGTAAAAATGTATATCTCGCTTGGTTTTCGAGATATCGAGGGTGGAAGTTTTAAATTGTAATATTGGTATATACCAGTTCCTATGTGGCATTTGAAATGGTTTATTTGAAAACTAATTTTTTTCAATGAACTACTAATAGATGTGTCGGGGAAGGCCAAATTGTAGGTGAGGGTGTTATTGTTGAGATTGACTAGTGTAAAAGTGGACGTCGAAAGTACGAACGTAGACGAGTTGTCGAAGGATCATGGCTTCTCGGAATGATCGTACGCGGAGAACCAGAAAAAATACAGGATCGAAATTTGCCCAGAGAATGAGACAGACGAAGCAACTTTGCTTTCTTTAATAAAAAAACACATAGCGCCGAATACTGAAATCCATACTGAAAAGCGGGATATCCAACACTCTCATTTAACGATTTTGACGCATTTTAACCTTACTTGTAGCGGCTTAACACTTGCGGGCACTCGGGGATATTTTTATATGCAGATTCGTACTCAGCACACCAAAAAACCCCCGTATACCAAATTTCAAACGATTTGGAGATAGTCCGTATACGGTACAGCCGAAGTTCTTATTTGTCACGCCGAAACCATGAAAAAATGGCCATTTACATAAACAAAGTAAGAAGAGCGACTCGCGACAGGTTGTGTAGTTGAAATATTTTAACTACACACGGCCGTCGCAGCGACAGTAAAATAAACTTGGTGGGATGTAGGGGAAATTAAATAAAACGTTTTTATTGGTCAGGCTTTAAAGCACAAAGGTTCGTTTTCTTTTCCATAACTTTTGTTTAAAAACAAGCAATATGTTCTTTTCTATAACTTTTGTTTAAAAGTAGGTTAAAATTCAGTTGCTCACAGCACAGATAAAACGACAGAGAGATTCATGATAGAATTATTGTCAAGTCAGCATCTCAGCTATAATATTTTAGGCTTAGTAAATTGGTCAGCCGCTGAGATAAAAAAAGTGTCAGCCACGTTCATTCAGGGAAGTAACCACAACCTCCTCTATAGAGGAGGTTGTGAAGTAACTAAGTTAGCTACTCAGTTACTTCACTTAGTTACTTCACAACCTCCTCTATAGAGGAGGTTGTGAAGTAACTAAGTTAGCTACTCAGCCGCTGAGCGTCCCTGAATGAGCCCAATGTCAAATGACACATCATACGCCTGAATATTGGTTAGCGTTAAATCGTGAAAATGTCCCTAAAGTGGCTTTTTACTTTAGTCACAGAGTACATAAACCACTCTGTGCCAGTCTGTGCTTTAGTATCACAAAACATCTAAATAGAAGTATGGTGTCCTATAGTGATGGGAATCGAAAGCAAAAATATCGATACGCGGTATTGCAAGTATTTTGAGTTTTTCGATACCCGGGTATCGATATATCTATCAAAATTAATCGATATATTGGTAATCAAATGAATACTTTTCCAAAATTTGAACATTTAGAATAATTTAATGTGAATATAAAGATAAAAAATTATTTGATGAGCAAGAAAATAATCCAGTTTAACAAACGATTTATTTTTATTTTTTTATTATTTATTAAAAAGGATAAAAGAATTGCTCTGGAATAAACATTCTGAAATAAATTAAAACTTCAAATTTCTCTCAACTTCAAGCGAGATCAACATAAATAAAAATACCCATTTCTTTGGTTTTGATCAATAACATAAATTTAAAAAACATTTCGATTAATCGAACGCATAAAAAAAAGAAAAGTACTGACTCTCGAAAAAGATTGGTTTCATTCAATTTTTACTGTTTTAATGGTAAAAATTGAATGAAAACCCTCCATCGTCATACTATTACTATTTATTAATGCTTACATATCTTTTTTCCGTGCATCACAAATATTGTCCCTAATAATAAGCGTTTTCTCATTTTGCTAAAAATGGAACAATTTTTTTATAAACAAGTTTTTCTAACAGTTTTTCAAAAACTAACACACATATAAAGTTATAATAACAGTTTTTTTGCAGATGTATTTCACTCATTTTGAATGAAAATTCCAAATTTCTTCAGATCGTTGCTAAAAAAAATTACCATTAGCAGCAAAGTGTACAGAGAGTTAGGTTAAGAGATGGCCTGTGCTGTAAACACAGACTCTTGCCAACATTAAAGCAAAGACAGAGAGTTAGGTTAGGTTAAACACTTACTTGATGTTCATCGAAGTTTTTGCAAAAAAACCCGCAACAAACAACAGAAATTCACTCTTGTACGATTGTTTTGGCAACTAGCGATATCAGTATTGTAACTATTCGTTACTTTTTATCCGTTACTTGGCGAAGTAACTGATACTGAGTAATCGTTGGAAAAAGTATTCGGTACTGAGTAGTTTGGAACTGGCTCCGTTGCCCCGAGTCATGATTACATGTAACGACGAATATTTCGGGCTCGGTAGTATTCGTACTCGTACTTGTACCTGCCTATAACTGTAACTTACTACACCGGGCGGATTTAGGATATTGAGTTTGATATTGGTGTTTATTAAGGTGTCTAGTATACGATCGGATATTTTATATAATAGGTAATTTGTAATTATTCAACGTGATGAACACTGATACCTAATAATTATTGTGAAATAAGTATATCACAGAATTTAATTATTTATTTACCTTTTTTTAGTGCACTCTGCAGGAGAAAAATGAAATATTATGTTTTTAATTGACATACACATTTTATATTATCTTATATTTCAGAATGATACATACTGTTAATAAAGTCCTTTTTTTTAATGAAAAGATTCCTCAGACGAACAAAGTTACAAGTAACTGTACTTCTAGTAACGTTAAAAAGTAATTTGTACCGTCGTATACATAAGTAACTGTACTCAGTAACGAATACAAAGTAACGAGTACGCGGTATAAAAGTAACGATTACTCTGAGTACTAAAAAGTAATTGTATTTGACATCACTATTGGCAAGTAACAACACAGGGCGAACACGCGTTTTTTTACCGGGTAAAAATTTTTCGATACTTATTCGGTATCGCAACGAAAATATCGATATTTTAGAATATCGCTCGAGAGAATTATCGATGCCAAAAACTCGATGTATTACAAACGAAGTATCGATACTTCGATATATCGGATCGGTATCGCACATCCCTAGTGTCCTATCAGCGTTACCAACTCCGCCTACTTTTCGGTAGATCTACCTACTTTTAGTGTCTTGCTCAAATCTACTACCTTGCACCAAAAACCTACGTACTTTTTGAATTTTTCGAAAATTTAAATCATATCTCCATAAAAATGATAATAATTATTTATATTTTTTATTGCACCAATCTTTCTATTTATTTTTTATCCATGGATGTATTTACTGAATGTAATGGATAATAGATGTCGTTCCAGGTTATTGTGCAACTATCAAAATATTCATATATCTATGATATATGAAAATATTTTTTTTACTTTTTACGTCATGGCGGCGTTTGATGTTACCAATTGTCGATTCTAGTGAGCGATAAATTATAGGGATATTTAGTAACTTTTTACATTTATTTCATTGTACCAACCTAATAATGAGTTAAACGGTTTCTCTTAGGGACAAACCTATGATAACTCTTAGGTTTTAGTCATTGAGAGTTGGCAGTGTTGAATTTGACCAACTATTGCAAAGTGTAAACAGTTAATAAAAGGTTTGTTCCAACATGTACTGGAATCAGTTCTGAACTGTATCGGAGTGTGCGCAAATTGAATTTGCGTTCCAATAGACACAGAACTGATACCGGTATTAGTTCAGAGAGCGTTCCAACATCAACCAAATTAATTTAGAATTGGTTCAAGAACGGTGAAATTAGTTCCTGGTTCGAAGATGGAACTGCAAAGGACTGCTTTGTAACACATGCGTAGTAACAACGACTTCGAACTTAACGTAATAAAGCCTGAGCATTTGTCTGGCAGACGATAGAAGAATAGGATTTCATAAAGATTTTGTTTTTGTGTGTAATTATTTGGTTAGGTGTGAGTCTATTTTATTAATGAATTTACTTAAAATGAATATCATCAACTAAAATATCGGCGATTATTTGTTAATCGAAGCAAGTGAAGAGATTTAGAACTATTAGTATACACACCAACTATATTATAGGGTCTAACAAAACTAAATTGTTGACCTAAATTACTTTAGCTTAGACATCAACCTAGATCGATATGATAGGACAAAACGCAAAACAATATTCAATATCAATCACAAAATATATAAATAAACTATTAATCTTTTAAGAAGGTAGATTTAAGGTTATGTTTACAGTACTGTTTAATTTGAAATTTTTGGTGGAGGGAGAAATCCGCTGTTCCATCACATACCAGAGATTAGTACAGAACTAATACTAAGTTGACACATGCGCACAAAACAATTCATTACTCGTTCAAGAATGGTTCATAAGTATTCTGTTGGAACAAACCTAACATTGGATAACTTATTTAAAACAGTCTATAACATTATTAAAATGAAATGGAAAATAAATTCTCCATCTCAGAAATTAAAGAAGCATTACAATAAAAAAATATTCCGCGCTGTGGGAAAAGGATAAAAACTACGCAGGGTGGATAACAGCAAGTCATAAAGGAATTACATATTTTCGCTGCATCTCTGAAAACATTTACGCCCGAAGTCTGTTTTTCCTCCATATTCAGCAGTTTCCTTTATGAAAATAGTTAAAATACGTCTTATCCAATCGAAAAATAAATTCAGAATACCAGATTTTTACTCGAGGATCTCTAAAATACTTGAAAAATAAAGGTAGTAGATCTACCAACTTTTCATAGTAGGATTTGTTGGAAACTACCAACTTTTAAAATCCAATCTCCTACCTTGACACATTTTGAGTTGGCAACGCTGTGTCCTATCAACTTCTGTTTGTGTCATTTCCTGTTAAGAACGGACTGCGAGACATCTCAGTTACAGTTTTTTCTTAGATGTTTTATGGTTTTTTTCCGCTCAGAACTCAATTTTGGCCGTATAATATAGGCTTTTTGGTTGTGGACATTAAATTGTCGCTTTAAAGTATCACAAACTAAATATCCGTATTGTGACGCATCAGCAGAATGTCTGATATAAAATCATTTTTACATCAGTTTTGCCAAAAGAATAAGGCAGAACCAGCATTCGAAGTAAGACCTACAGGTAAGAATCGATTCATGTATATAAAAAGGCATTAGTAACAGGGCATTATAATTTTAGGTCCCAAACACAGACAAAGGTTTTTATGTGAAGTGCGAGTTGACGGTTATAATTATGTGGGTGCCGGAAATTCTACAAATAAGAAAGACGCTCAGGCAAATGCAGCAAAAGATTTTGTATCATTTTTAGTTCGACAAGGATTTGTAAATAAATCTGAGGTACCTGTGGACATTGATGCAGCTCCAGCTATTCACCGTAAGTAAAATAATAATGAGGAAATTAATACATACTTGCTTTTGCAGATTTTTTTAGTAATCAGAATGTTTTTTTTATGTACGCAAGTCCAATTATATTTGAAATATTTGATACCTACCCTGGAACTAAAATTTGTTGTGTACTGCCAGCTTTCATTTCGATGTATTTTGGCTGAAATGAAATTATAATATTAAAAATTAATGCATTTCAAAAGTTATTATTTTTCATTCATCAATTTGCAATAGGTCATTGACATATAATTTAACACGTTCAAGGCGGAACTGTTTTTGAGAGTTATCACTAATGTACGATACGTGTCTCCCGAGACCCGAACGTAGCAGAAACCTTGAGACTATATTATATTTTGCAACATTCTTATTTTTTTTGTGTTTTGAGAAAAAAACATTTGTTAATGAAGACCCTCTTAACATACGGTTGAAGCAGGAAATAATTGTTTTGCAAAAAGATACTTGTGGGTATGAATATAGTATTGCAATATTTTATGTTTTATTTTATTTATGGTTGCCTATTATAGGGGAACAGAATATATTTAAAGAGTATTTTGTCCCTAAAACACAACAAAAAGAAAAATAAATAGGCACATTTATATACGTATAAAATATTTCGTCAAATAATATTTACTACCTCCAGTAAATCGTGTCGTACACAAAAGCGATTTGTTAACTGTAATACAGTCCGTGACGCCGGAGGTACGAACCTAGAAACATTGCTGATACACTTGCGCTTCGTGTTTGATGCGCATTGCTACCAACAAGAGGGTAATCTGTCAAATCTCTCAGATTTTTATGCCATTGTCTACGAAAGTTGGATACGGGACTCCGGCGGTACACATCGTCTTGAATGTGTTAATCTCCCATTACTAATATGTTTGCATGAACATCCCTCTGCAGTTAGTATTAAAATCATTCGTATCGTATGAAAAAATGTGCCCATCATAAACATGAATTTCTTAGATGGCCCTCAAGAAACATCACTTGGTGGCCCCCAGCACTCGGTGTTTGGTCAAGGAATGGATCCAACTAGTTTCGGTGAAGCCTACCGTCCTAGAGGAAAAGATGATGGTAATTGGCATTATATGGATAGAGCGCAGGAACAAAAAGGATGGAAGAAGCTGAAGACTTGGATGTAAATGCACAAATCCACGGCAATTGGACTGTTGAAAATGCAAAATCTAAATTGCATCAATTTATGCAATCAAATAAAATTCATGCCGATTACAAGTATACTCAAGTTGGGCCCGATCATTCTAGGTTTGTTTGTTAAAGAACGTAAATATTTTTTATGCTTGCTAACATAGTGGTTAAAGTATGGACCACTCGATAGCAAGCGATTTTTTTTTATTTATTTATTTTGTAAATGAGTTCATCTATTAATACAACTTGCATAAAAGATATGGTTTCACAAATCAGGCCATTGGAACCATGAATTTTTTGCAATTTGTGGATAATACTTGAATAAGACCAATATGAAAACTAAACCAACAGCAGTAGTAAGTCAGATTATAAGATTATTGCGGTAATAGAATTTGAATTACCAAATTCTGTTACCGTAGTAGTAGTAGCATATTTATGGATATTTGAAATACTTATTACTTGTTAAGTATTTTAAATAACACATACTTACATTTAAAAATTAATGCAGTAGTAAAAATTTATTCCTTGACCTTACAAAAGATCAATTTCATTTTTGTGCAAATTAAACCATATTTGAATTAAAATGTGTTGTGATGATTACGTCATCAGTTTTTGAACTAGATATCAAGCATAATGATTTTTTAAAAAACAAGATATTTTAAATAAAGCGACATTTCAAGAAATGAAAAATATTTCTTGAAAAGGCTGAATTAAAACAAAAGGTTAATCTATATTTTGACCCGTCTTATTAACAACTGAACTGTAACAAGTGAATTTAATTTTTTATTAGTTTTATCCAAGGGTTTTTTTTTTCGATTTTAGTGATAATTTGTGATTGACTATCCATAGCTTTAACAACCCTAAGTATTGAAATTAAATACATTTTCACAAAATGTATTTAGAATATTTAGTAAGTTTTATTTCTTACAGTAACCATAAAATATAAGATTATATAAAAGATAAGTTTTTATTCCAAGATAGAAATTACCCCATATCATTCACTTAGTACCTGAAGTGTGTTTTAACGCCCTTTCAAATAGGGTACAGTAGTACCATTTTGTGTTAGGAAAAAACTAACGTTATAGAATTTTGGTATTCTGAATAAAAAATTGTTATTTGTTTATATCTCAATTTTTCCTTGACATTTTGTATTTCTTATTTATTTCTAATGTAGAAATATTATTTTAGAGGTATTTTATAAATTATGCTATATTAATTCCAATTAATAATTAATTTGAAAATTTTTATTAAGTTCAATTTTCTTTCAAATACAATTTTTGAAGTTAGTATTAAGGATTTGGTATACATTGGAATGATTATTAAAAAAACTTGTTTTAACATCTCAAATTATTATACTGCATAGCTTCCGATCAGAATAATATGATAATGGCTGTTGGTTTATGTTTTTGTGTAGGTCTCTATGGCATCCCAGTAGATGTTATTTAGTAACTTGCATATAAATGTGAGTATACCTCTACCAATTTCATCTGGCATGTTGTTGAAAATTTCTCTTGATTTTTAGAACTTTTGTGGCAGAAATCAGTTTCTATGTGAAGCAACTGGGACGTACCATTCATGGCCGTGACACCGGATCTAATAAGCAAACGGCCAGCAAGAGTTGTGCTCTTTCTATGGTCAGACAGCTATTTCATCTTGGTGTTATTGAGGCATTTTCCGGTAAGGCATATTTATTCATATATTTAAAGGGTGAATAGAATCAGAGAAATAGACTGTCGGTTCGATCTGATTGGAGTGTTTAGAAAGTTTAAACAAGTTGACAATTCGTTAAATGTTGACGTGTGTTATCACTAAAACATGGCGTGAAGTACACATTGGTGACTTTACAGCTATGACGCCAAGAGGTGAATTCTCGTTTCCTCACATAAAGCTCATATAAAGCCTACACATCACATTCGTAAATTATGTAATCTCATACATACCAGTCATTAAAAATCAGTATTTATCACTCATATTGGGGAATCAGAAGCTGCTTTGCATACACGTGATTGCATGCACATGTGCGTTTCTCTTTTTTTTGCTGCGATGACGCGACGTCGATAACGGCACCTGCTATTTATTCTTGAATTTAGTTGTGAAAATAAAAAAGATGCTGTACTTACAAGATTATAAAATTGAACATGTTTTCTTGATAAATGGTTAGATAATAAAAACATCTGACATTGCATGATTACTGCATATCTATTAAACAATTTTTTTTGGAACCAAATGATATTTCTAATTTTCCAGTTACACATATTTTTTTTTATTATATTGTAATCACAAAATTGATCTCTTGAAATGAAATTGATATTTTTTTTAAATAAGCCTAAATATGCTAAATGTGTATAACATTATTTTCAATAAAAATTGTTTATGTAAAATGCTATTTAAAATTTCCTGTTTTCCATAGGCACTTTAAAAAAGGAAAAATCCGCATCGGAGATGACTCCATTTGAAGTTAGAGTTGCACCTCAATTAAAAAAATCAAATTCAAGACGCTTTAGCTGATCTAAATGTTACACCGACACCCGTTAGTCACGAAAAGTCAGATCAGCCAGTATCACTGTTGAGCAGCCACGTATTAGACGAATTTCACCCACAAAAACCCTCGGCTGCCGGTGTTGTGCCTTGGTCCCCACCACAGCCCAATTGGAATTGTTGGACGGGATGTAATATTGACGAAGGATATTTAGCTAGTGCCACATTAGAAACTTTAAGTGAACAAATGTTAAACGAAGCCAAAGAGAAAATGGCTTCCGACGTAAACTTGCAGAAGGGTAATGAGGAAAGGAAGTCGCTACCTGTTTATAGTATGAAGGGAGTAATCATGGAAGCTATCAACGAACATCCTGTTATTATTATCAGGGGAAATACTGGATGTGGTAAGTGGTGAACTATTAATTTTCAGGGATCACAGCGTAACATTTTATTGGGATAAAAAAATACAATTTTGAAACAAAACTACAATTTAGTCAATTATTTATCTACTTCATAATTATGTTATCTAAAAATTATGCGAGCATCCCAATAAAATAGTTTTTTCAAATGTTTTGTTTTGATGTACCCATGTTTTCCATTTACTTTTTACTGATTAAATATGGAGTTTTAAGTTTTATAATCTACATTATCATGTTCTGAGATCTCATTGGCTGCAACATTTAAACTGCCAACCTCTACCTATATTCTTGACATTTCGACTTAATATACAGTGATTCACAAAATGATTCGTACTCTTTCAAAGATTAAAATTACCGGGATGCTAAAAAATGCTAAAGAGAGAACAGAGAAAATACCAGTAATTTTTAAGAATAAATATAATGTTATTTCTGAACAAAGATTAGAAAAATAAAGTATGTATTTTATCAAATGATTTTCCCATAGAATGTTTAAATGTACTTGATGATGAAAACTGACAATGAAAACAAGGTTTTCAATAGCACTTTTTGCCATGTGTAAGTATTTTTTTTTTCTAAAGTAATCTACGAGACAATAGGGTATGAATTTTTTGGGTGACTTAACAATAACTATTTTTTAATTTATGTGCAAAATATTTTTTTTTAACCACAACAAATCGATGATAAGGAAACGGAATTATCAAATATTATAGTTGTCTGTGATGAATTGCATGTAATTATCTATAGATGTAGTGCAGCAACAGTAACTTTGCCCTTTGCCGCAGTAGATAAAACCTGAAATTGTGCTAATTTCTTTTGTAGCTACAACCGTGAAAGCTTCGGGAAATATAGTTTGTTAATGTTTGTGTTCACTTGTTTGTGTGCTATGTTCGTTGTGTGCAATTCGTGGGCAAAGATATTAAGAGTCAATATCATAAAAAATATGATATCGAGTACTTCCAAAAAATAATAATACCTTCTGAAACATAAAATCACATCTACGCTAAAGCCATCTCTTCCGTTCAACATTAGGTTTGTTCCAACAGAAAATTCGCAGGACTTAGTATGTGAATCAGAACTGCTTAGAATCCATGCGTGAACTTATCGCTCTAGAATTGACTTGACTAGTGTTAGAACGATTAGAACCCATTATAAATTTTGTTTGATAATCCTAAACTATAAAATCACAAATAAAACCTCTGTGAAAACATTGGGCCTTTTATTCAATAATAAATTTAAAATGGAGAAATGGAAGGATTGTAGTGTAAATAAATCACTGTTATCTTCCATTACTAGTATAATTTATATATATATAAAAAAAAAAAAATTTAGGTTAGCAATAAGTGAAATAGCACTGATGCAAGATTAAAAATTCTTGTAGAATCCTGAAACTTTAAGAACAATTCAGAACCAGGGTGGAACACAATTCACTCTTTTTTAGAACACTCCACTATAAGTGAATTTTTAAATCTACTTGTTGGAAAAGTTCTGTAGGGTAGTTCAAACTCAGTAAAGTTCTGAAGGATTCTGGAGTATTGTTGGAACAAAACCTATTATATACAAATAACACTTTTCAAAATATAACCTAATATTTTTTGAGTTTGGATATAATTAAAGCTTTATTATAATAAAAAAAAAGTTGTGATTCCTTAGTCAGCATTTTTGTTTCCTCCACTGTTAGGAATATTTAGCCAAATGCTGTTTATAAATAAAACTGTTAAGGACAATTATACTAAAAACAAAAATGCCACAAGTATCATGTATTTTTAGGTAAAACTACTCAAGTATGCCAGTTTATCTTGGAAGATTACATCATGTCGGGCCAGGGCGCCTATTGTAACATTGCGGTAACTCAGCCAAGAAGGATATCCGCAGTGTCTGTATCGGGAACGTATTGCAAGCGAGAGATGCGAGGATCTTGGCCAATCGGTTGGTTATTCCGTTCGTTTCGAATCTGTGTTGCCTAGGCCTTATGCTTCAATAATGTTTTGCACTGTCGGAGTTCTACTGAAGAAACTGGAAAACGGGCTCAGAGGAGTCAGCCATGTTATTGTTGACGAGATTCACGAACGTGATGTAAACAGCGATTTTATAATGGTCGTCCTGAGGGATATGATCCATACTTATCCGGACCTGAGGGTTATTCTCATGTCTGCCACTATCGACACTACCTTGTTCTCCAAGTACTTCAACAACTGTCCCGTAATAGAAATTGCTGGCAGGGCTTTCCCAGTCAAACAATATTTCTTGGAAGATGCTATAGAATTGACAAAGTTTGTACCGCCCACAGACACCAGAAAACGAAAAAGTAAGAACGATGATGATGATGAAGGTATTGGGGGAGATGAGGCTGATGAAAATTTAAATAAGGTAAATATGAATATATCAGTCATTGGGCGTGACCTATTGTATGCGTCACCTATTGGCCTCGCCCAATTTTGAAAATTCCCGTTACAATTGATTCACTTTACTGTTTAAAAATTCGCTAAGTTCAAAGGAAATAGGAATTGGTATGTACTTTTGGTATTTGGTGGTAGAGTGAGATTGGAACCTTCGGCATAGAAAGAAAATCTTTTTTTAAAAAACACATTTTACACATACATCAAAACACTACAAATTATTCAACTTGCGCGTTTCACCAACCACATTAACATCATCATGTGATGATTGAAACTATTTGAACCATTTCTAGATGATTTTTTATTTCCGTTAGTGGAAAACGTGTTATTTATTTTTAAAACAATGAAAAACTATTGATTAAAACGTTTGATACAAATGTAACAATTCCTAATTCCTATTAAAACAAAAATTCACCATTTTGTAACCTAATTTAAGGTGGTCGATGGGAATTATTCAGAGGTAACCAAAAACGTAATGGCACGTTTGAATGAGAAGGAAATAAGTTTCGAACTTCTCGAGGCTCTCTTACAATACATCAAAACGCAAAGTATTCCCGGAGCCGTACTCGTGTTCCTCCCTGGTTGGAATTTGATTTTTGCTATGATGAAGCACCTCCAGCAACACCCAGTGTTTGGAGGAAGTCAGTATTGCATACTGCCGTTGCACTCCCAAATTCCGAGAGAAGACCAAAGAAAAGTATTTCAGCCTGTACCAAGTCATGTCACAAAGGTAAGTAGGCTCAATTTTCTTTTCTGTGAAGATGGACATTCATAAAGTCAAACAATTGAATTGCAATCTAGTTGTACTATTATAAAATATCGAGCCATCCAAAAAAAGTCATCAAAGTTGGCCAAGAAAAAGACGTATTTCTATTCTATCTTCAATTTATAACCTTATTTAATTGTCAAAGCTGTTACATTATATGACAGAAATTATTTACATATTTTACAATTATTGTGACAGTCACTTGTCAAAAGTTTGACATAACTTAAAAGCTTCGACATTACTGCTATTTCTATCTCGTTCATAGTTTGATGACATTTTTTTTTTGAATGTCTAATTCTAAATATTTCTATTATGAAACATTAAGTTGTTTTTTAATATTTTTTAATACATATACAGTGGTCGGCCAATAGATATAGTAATCACGTGAACACTATCTTTTCAAGGCATACCAAAATTTGCACTATAGAATAAGTAAAACACCTGTGAAATAACATTTACCAGGTGTTTTTGCGTCAAAATACTTTTACCAAATAAGTTTTTTTTATTATTTCTATAGCTTTTTTTGAATTATTTTTTATTAATTATTTTGACATTTTGAACAATAGAAGAAATAATTTTTTATTTTTCACATTTTAGATGTATTAAGTCAAAATAAATTAATTTATAGTATAAAGTATAAGTATAAATATATACGAGCCCTGACAACTTAGTGTTTGGACGATCGAAATTTTATAAGAAATTGCTTATTTTTTGTTAATTCGATTTTATGCGCCAATTTTAAGAACTAAATAAAGAAACTGTAGAATTTAGAAATATTTATTGACTAAGTTTGGCCTTATGAAAATTGTAATAATAACGTTAAATTAAAAATAACAAAATCTTAAACAAAACTCCTGGCAACTTAAAGTTTGGACGGCCTTCTCTAATACGATGTAACATCGCCGTGAGCCTTAATGACGGCAATAATCCTATCCGGCATGGATGATATAAGTTTCCTGAAATAGTCTGGTGACAAATTTGACCATATTTCGACAAGTTTTTCCTTCAGAGCAGGCACGGTCCTCTGGGGGCGCGGGGGTTTCTGAGTTCTTGTTTCATTTGATGCCAAACATTCTCAATAATATTTCATTCTCAATAAGTCTGGGCTATTCTACGGCCACGAAAGGACATTTATATCATTGTCACAAAACCATTTTTTTGTGGTTTTTGCCATGTGACATGATGCTCCGTCTTGTTGAAATATAAAATTTTTCTCTGGATGTTCACATTTTAATTGAGTGAGGGATAGCAGTAAATTATTTTGCAATATCATTTGATATTTAGCAGCGTTTACATTTCCATCTATAAAGCACATCTTTCCCACACCATACGCCGAAACGCAGCCCCAAACCCCCAAGTTTCCAAAAGGGGTGATCCCTTTTGGAAACTTAACTGTTCTTTTGAGACAATCCTTACGAAAGGCTTCACCTTTACTTCTTAGACCCCGTTTTCTTAGATCCCTAATACATACATCAAATCTCAATTCGTCACTAAATATTATTTTAGACCAATCTTCGTACATCCAGATATTTTGGATTTCGCCCAAATCAACCTATTCCGTTTTGCTGTTCCGTGAACAAAGATTTTTCCTTGGCCTAGGTAAATTTGACAATTGTAAATAACGTTTGCTGTTAGTAGAGGGTATAGTTTTAAATTTTTACCTTTTGTGTATACACTGCCGACAGCGCTCCCTAGATAACTTTAAATCAACTGCTTCGTTCCAGTTCGCCGTTATATATCGTAAAGTTGCTCTTCTTTGCAACTTTCAGATTTTGACAAGTACTCTTCTGTCTCGTTCCTTTACAATTTTTGATCGTCCGCTACTTTTGCCACGATTTACTGTACTACCTGTTTCACGGTATGTTTTTAAGATGTACGCCACACTAGATTTTAGTACATCTATGCTGTCACTATTTTTTTTTTCATATTTTGGCCTCGTAAGTACAGATGAACCATTTTGTTTCGCAAATCTTGACCATAAGCTACACCTTTAGCCATTTTTGCTTTGCGAACTGAATGTTTGTAAGCAAGTGAATTATCTGACAGCTAGAAATATGTTGATTTCAAAGCCTACTTATCGAAATCGCTCTAAAGTTTCATGCGTCCAAACATTTAGTTGCCACATGTTTTCGGCGATCTTTCTTTTAAGAAGCATTTTAGTTTTATTCTGATTCTAAAATTACTCAAATTTCTAAGAAAACGTTTAAAATTATGCAACTTTTCTTGATCAATTGCTGAAACAAATATACATGTGAATATGTGAGTCAAAAAGCAAATTAATGGAAAATATTTTGCCGTCCAAACATTAAGTTGTCAGGGCTCGTAGTATAAATAAAATCAAGAGCACCCAGACGTAAAAACAGCCTATGAACATTGTCGAAAGCTGTGTTCTAGGATGTCGAAATGTTTTGCTTTTGCGAAATGGTCGGTCATATTGCGAAACACTTTCATGGCCATCATGGTGTGTTTTGATCGGACAAAGTAGGTTATGAAAAATGGATAATGTGCAAAACATTTTGGAGATTGAAATACTGGACGATGGAATGGAGCAGCACTTTTTCATCCAGGTCGAATATAATAAATATATTAACTTTTATTATTATATGCCCACTTAATTTCTCAACAGCAAAACACAAATCGTTTCGCTGCTGTCCACAGTGTTCATAAACACACAACCACGCACAACAAAAATGGCTACCGTTTCGTGAAACGCAAAACGTTTCGAAATCCTAGAACACGGCCATTTACACATTCATCACTAAAACATATCTTCTTGCCTTTTTTAAAATAGGTTATCACTGTTATCAGTATTATCAACTGTAATAAAATAGAAATGAAATTTTTTAAACTGATCATGTCACTTAAATTTAAAATTTTTATAATGTAAAACAAACGTACATATTTTATGACAATCAGTAAGATGCTTTGCGAGCCCTGATAGTTCAGTCATTTTAAATTTTAAATACACCATCTGAGTAAGAACTAATCTGCAGAATACGAGTCAAGTTAAGGAGGTTCGTCTGGAATTGCAAAAATAATTAAAAGTTGATGAATTTGTTGATATATATTCTTCAAATAATAAAATTATCTTCAGAATTATTTGGGATTTTTTCACCATCTAGTTTGCGAGAAAAAATCATCAAAAAAAGAAATTTAACATGGGCTGTTATGGATGTTGCTATTAAATTTGATGAAAACTATGTTTTGAATAATTAGAACAATCTGAAACTTTGTACACGCATAGCAATAAGTCTAGGAAGAACATAGATTTACATGGACATGGTTGACTAGCTGTGTTGCATGCAATTATCATTTTAATGTTGAGTGTTCCGCGCAATCGGGCTGGCGCTCTGTCGACGCGGCACCGCAACGCCGCCTCTCCCAATTGTTCCTTTTTGCGTTTCTTCCCTGCCTCAACGCCACATTGCACTCTCCGTAATTGTTTTGCCGAAATAAAACGACCTTTCCTATATAATCTATCAGATTTCTCATTTCGACTTCTAAAAACGCGGTCAATAAATTATTTCATTGTCCAAACTTGGTATATAATAATAAATCACTAATTTATCATGCATTACAAACATACTGCACAGAGAGTTCCATCTTAAATTTAAAAAAATCAACATTTCACTTTTGCAAGTTGGAACCCTGATTTCTTATACATGGAAGAGATAGAAGTTTCCCCCTTGCCCCGCACCTCGGTGACCAAAGGCTCTTCATAAAAAAAAAACAACTGCGAAGATTAAACGTCGATAGTAAAAATGTACTTGTATTGCCCAATAGAGGTCTGATTATGCAAAACCCAGCATAACTCTCAGGGCCTTAGAAAGGGTTGAATGAATGGGGCAGCGACTAAACGCTCAGGACTGGTTGAGGAAGTCTTAATGTGGTCAAGATAGGGTTTTTAACCTCCATTGTCCTTCTCACCCCATAATGTCGGTCTTTGAATTGCCACCAGAATCTTGTGAATTCAGATTTGGACATGTGCTACACGGACACAATGTAGCTACTTCGGCACATAAAAATCAACCCTAGAGGCTACCAAAAATTAAAAACCTCTCTAGCCTGAGTAGAATGCAAATAGCGCTAATCTAAAAAGTGATATGCCGATTTTGATGAGCAGTTTATAAGATAATGAGAAGTGTCATAACTAGATCCATATTAATACACATACTAAAACCTTTTTGTCCTTGTCATACAATTCAAATAGCTAACCAAGAATACTGTTGCCATGAGTGCTGGTATATACTGTATTAAATTAATGACACCAATAAATTGTCACTGAGCCTCAACGTTGGCTGAATAGACTTTATGCTTTCATTAGTATCCATATCTTTTTGCCGACTCAACTATAGTACATTTGATTTAATTCGACTACTTTAGAGTAGCTTCATAATTTCATATATGTATGTATATTTCTTAGGTTATTTTGGCTACAAACATTGCCGAGACCTCAATTACCATCAACGACGTAGTCTTCGTAATAGACAGCTGCAAGGCAAAGATGAAGATGTTCACATCGCACAATAACATGACCAGTTATGCCACGGTGTGGGCGTCGAGGACCAATTTGGAGCAAAGGAAAGGGCGTGCTGGTCGTGTCAGGCCTGGTATATGTTTCCACCTTTGTTCAAAGGCAAGATACGAGAAATTAGAGGAACACATGACTCCAGAAATGTTCCGAACTCCATTGCATGAGCTCGCCCTTAGCATCAAGTTACTGAGACTGGGCTCCATCGGTCACTTCCTGAGTAAGGCCATTGAACCGCCTCCGTTAGATGCCGTGATCGAAGCCGAAGTCTTATTGAGGGAGATGAAATGTCTCGATCAGAACGACGAATTGACACCACTAGGGCGTATCATTGCCAAATTACCCATAGAACCAAGATTGGGTAAAATGATGGTCCTAGGATGTATATTTATGTCGGCGGTGCGTTAGCAACTATGGCTGCCAACTCTTCAACATTCCCGGAGATTTTCACTTTGGATATGGGCCAGAGGAGGCTCAGTTATCACCAGAAGGCTTTAGCTGGTGATCGGCATTCTGATCATGTTGCTATGTTAACTGCTTTCGAGGTATGTAATGTTATATGTAACATACAACTCAACAACTTATCCAATTTTTCATACGTTGGTCGATACAGTGTCTGTGGGACACCTTCTACTCTTGTTAATAGGTCTCCTTAATTGTCTACATTTCCAAATTATTCTTTGTGGCAGAAAATGCATCTTGCATATCTTCGAATTTTACCTCATTTTCATAATCATAATTTTAACCTAGTTCATTATACCCAATAATACCCAATCCCATTTAACTGTATAAGCATATTTATAATTTCATAACAACCATTGCTACGATATTATTTCTTGATGCATTGGGCAAGAATTACTTTTGACTTGTTGCTTTTTTACTTTCAGTTATGGGATCAGGCAAGGCAAGGCGGCGAGGATGCGGAATTGAGATTTTGTGACTTTAAAGGTATCAGTATGCCTACAATGCGTGTGACATGGGAAGCAAAACATCAGCTGCAACAAATTCTTAATACAGTCGGTTTTCCTGAGGAGACATTAGCCCCGATACCCATGGAAACCGTTGGACCAGACCCGCGTTTAGACGTCGTTATGGCTCTCATGTGCTACGGTCTCTATCCAAATGTCTGTTATCATAAGGAAAAGAGAAAGGTAATTGTTCTGTCAATTTTTAAGAGGATAAACCACTCTAGAGGCCGAAAAATAGAGCAAACTTTGTGATTTTTTTTTTCAAAGAAACTAAACACCATATCGAAATTCGGTAAAAAAGTCTTTGTTATACATGTATTGAAGTGTATGTAAATTTTTTCAGAGATGTACAAAACAAAATGGCGGCTTCCCAGTATTTTTTTCCTAGGCATCTTTTTATGGCTGCGTGGCCGGACCAATAACTCCTGCAAATTTAAAGATACAATCATGAGCCAAATAAATTTGGATTTAGGATGATATTAGGTTCAACAGTATGTAGGACTTTTTTAAATTTGATTTTTGCAAAAATGGCGTGTTTTTGAAGACATTTCAAAAAAACTAAAAAAAAAATCGTTCGAAAATTGTTAATTACGATGCATAATAAAAAAAAACTACGTATTTTCGAAGAGAAAGTAGTTTTAAATATTCAGAAAAAATTTCAAGCCAATCGAACAAAAATTGTTCGAGATATCGGTCTGGCTGACTTGAAAATTGTTGTTTCGAGAAAAACTCGTTTAAAATTTTAAAATACTGAAAAAAACAAGGATAAATTCAGTATACCTTTAATCTGCAATGCCTGCACCATACAATTGGCCTTCCAGATTCTCATCCTCCTCCTGCTTTTCCTTCCTTAGTGATTTTGCGTCGATTCTCACCTATTTTGCAATGTCGGACAAGAATTTCTCCGCCTTGTCAGTGCATTTCGCATCGATCTCGCAGCACATATTGTAAGTGTTTCGACCCACGATCTCTAGTATCTGCATTATTGATGCAAATCCATCGTTGTAAATACCGATGGATGTGCGTGGCTATATCTAGTATTGTTTTACGACTTTGTATTGATTTCGGAGTCAATGCCCAGACAGTGGCATTGAAAGATTCATTACTATTTTGAGTATATCCGCCTATACGAGTAAGAAGATCATCACTACTCAGCTCTTCATACACTGGTTTGATGGCTTTGAATACTTCAAGATTGAATAATTATGTGAATAATTTGCCAGAGTATTGGTAGCTTTTGCTGTCTGCCACGAACACCATGAATCTTCTTCTGCCAGGCGCATCTATACTGTTGCGGCTTGGCATCAGTCGAAAATTCGAGATACAGATTTCTCCCATACATGAAACTTTGCCACGTGATTTTTACGATATTTAGGTACATTAGGCACAAAAAAATCGGTTTTTCAAAATTTCTAGAGCGGTTTATCTCTTAAATAAGTCACACTCGAACACTGAGAGTTAGAATAGACTAGAAGAAATGCGCATATTGTCACATTGGCACACCTAACGTCAAGTGGCCATATTTTATTTGATTCTATATGTTTTATGTAGCGCTTGATTGTAATGGTTATCTGTCTTTTTAAAGGCTAAACACTGTTGTATGTTAATACTAAATATATATAGTGGTGCAACAGCCAAGCAAACAAGGAAAATATCCCGGGAGTGACATTTCACAGGTAATTTGACATTTGACAATTTTATACTTTTATTTAGTTTCAAATTGTCATAAAAACATTTTTTAGAATTAGGTATTATATGATTGAACACAGAAGCACTCTTGAAGCTATGGCCTGTGTAATGAAACATTTCAGGGCCAATCTCAAGTTTGTTCCTAGCGAAGCCACCATATTAAAATCACTTTGTTTATACCATTTTTTACGCATAGGGCAAATGGGATGCATTCCCTCTAGTCTATTCTAAATCTCGGTGCACTCAAATTGTTACCTGTATATTTTTTATTAACCTATACTCTGTTTTTTAATTAGGGAGAGTAGTGGCAAGAAACGCATTTACATACTGCAAAACTTTCGTATGTTTTGTAAGTGTTAGTTTAAATTTGATTTGCGAGAAGATACATTTTAAATTTTTCAGTTTTTTATATTATACTGAACGTGTTTTACTGTTTTCAATAAACGTAACAAATAAATTCATGGCAAGAAAATACTCTCACAGGCACATATGTTTTTCAAATTAAAAATGTCAGATTAGTTTTTAGAGACAAAGTTTGAATCACTCTTCCTAATGAGCCTTTTTCCTCGAAAGGTTTAAAAAAGATCCGCTAGGGGCAGCACCGGTGGGGGGGTACAAATGTTTTTGAATTCTCTATTGACAACGATGTAAAACGTACTGAATTAAAATGGAATTAACGGAAGATGATGTACCTGGGGCGAAATTAAAATTAGCAAAAGTACAAGACCATCTTGTCCGGGACTTAAAAAAGATGGCTTGCATGTCGTAAACTGCGCGAATTAAATAGGAAAACGTGGAGTAAAAAAATAGTTTCGACTCGTTTGTAGAGAGCAGGTGCTTCGCCGGTCCTACTAATTAGGGGGGCCCCAGGGGCGGCGCGCTACAAAAAACATCCAAAATGTTCAAAGTAACCGATCGCATCGATTTTCGCCGCCGAAAACTCGAATCTGCTTCTAGACAAATGCTCAAAGTCGGGGTAAAAAGGGAAAATCCCGAAACACGACCTGTTTCTCTCGCAAATATTTGAGCGAAAAACGTCGGGGGCCCCGACAGTCGCCATCCGCGTAAAATTTTCGCCCGTTCTTTTGACACCTAATTCGGTCCTCCACGCGCCCCATTAAGCGCGGGGCGAACGTTCGAAAAGTGACGCTAAGTCAGCCTAAATGGGCTGAAGAATGTTGCGGATTTAATTTTTGGGAAATTGCTGATTTAATTTTTGTCCTACAGGTCTTAACAACTGAAAGTAAGGCTGCCCTTATACACAAGACGTCTGTTAACTGCAGCAACCAGGACCAGGGTTTCCCTTACCCATTCTTCGTGTTTGGCGAGAAGATCCGTACCAGGGCGGTCTCCTGTAAACAAATGTCGATGGTGACCCCTCTTCAGCTCTTGCTCTTCGGCTCGAGGAAGGTTGACTGGGTGGACGGCGTGGTCAGGCTGGATAACTGGATCAACCTCGATATGGATCCTGAGGTCGCGTCCATGATCGTGGCCTTGCGGCCAGCCTTAGAAAGTTTAGTTATCAGGGCCTCCAAGGAGCCGGAACAGATCTTAGAAATGAGCCCCACTGATTTAAAGGTAATTTTTTTTCATTCCCGTTTGCCCTGTGAGTCCGGAATTATTTTAGTTTAAAAAGAAACAATTGTAAATTTTGGACAAGCTACTCATTTTAACATATTTTTTTTACTTGTTTATCACCAAGGGGAGGTTTATCACTATGCGGGGTAAGGGGAGGATATGGTTATTTTATAAAACAACTAAGGCTATGAGAAAAATATTAAATATTTATTAAAACAAAAATATAGACATTCAAAAAAAACGTCGTCAAAGTTGGCCGAGAAAAAAAAGACGTATTTCTATTCTTAATCGAATTTTTAACCTTATTTACTTGTCAAGACTGTCACATTATATGACAACCATTGTTTATTTTACAAATTGTGACAGTCACTTGTCAAAAGTTTGACATAACCGAAAAGCTTAGACATGACCGCTATTTCTATCTCTCTCGTTCATAGCCAGAGTTGATGACGTTTTTTTTGGATGTCTATATAATCGAGAATGATTCCCTGTGCATTGTCATTTACCATCAGCAGTCACAAATCCGGATTTCGATCTTATCAGTGTGATAAGTTGAATTATGAAGAACGAGCGTATCAGCTTGTATTCTGACATAAATGATACATAAATATGTGCAAATATCTTTGTATAAATAGGACTAGACATATTCCAGTGTGTCAAACAAAGTGGGCTCCTTCAACCACATGCTAGTGGTAAATCCGTTAAAAGCTCATGAAGGCAGAAGAATTACCCATTGAAAACTAGAAAATGGAAAACAATATTAATATTGACAGCAACAGAACACTTGGATTTATTGTTTTAATGTGAATAGATCGTTAGCATTAATCGCTCTATTTCAACCAAAGTAAACTCTTTTCCCAAATAAAAGAAATATTAAAATTGAATTACTTAGTCGCCGGTTGTTCACATGTTATAACTAACAATAACTTAATACTTTTTTACAATTTCCATCATTGAAAAATGGAAAAAACTAATTCAGCAGTATTTTTCTTACTGGAAATAGACTAAACATCGATCATTTTTAAAAACGTAATATGTAAGTCACAAAGAAATATCAATTCATATCAAGCAAATGACAAGAAATACTTCTCGTAGTGTAACCATATGCTATACCACTACTAACACAGGTTTTTGGTTGCTTCATATGTAACAAACGAGATGGTGGCAGTACCGATACCTCCAATCAGTACTAGAGGTATTGCGATTAAATCTCTAAAATATCATTATTGTTTCTCTGAAAACAAAAAAGTTATGGGGGTGAGGCCCTTACAAGAAGCATCCGATGTATTTATAGAGATCTGTGTATCTTATATGGGAAATGAGTAAAACATAATAGCAGAGATTCCTTGGCATTAAATCACTTCGCTGGGTCGCTAGAGGGCGATAAAACACCAGCTCCATTAGAGGACAAAGAGAGGCCTCCTACTACTAGTTGAATGTAGATGGGCATTGTCATGTATGAAAAGATAATTATCTCAAATTCGTGTCTTATATGGAAGCCCAACAGGTGAAAGAATGATGATCAACTTATCATGATTATCAAGATAATCATAATCATCCTGATAATCAACCGCAGTTAAAAAGACATCCAGAGAAACAAGCCGCGGTCTTCCACCTGTTAACTCTTCCCCATGAGATCACTGTTCTCCCTGGGTAGCACGTTATCTCCTGAGCAATAGCCAGACGTTCTGCATTGCCAAGGCATCTCCAGACTCAATTTTCTGGTATTCGGTGCCAGACTAAATCGATATTCTTCAGAGAGCATTCAAAGCACTAGAGGTCACTGTTGACATTGTCATATGGTGTGTTCCTAAGTCCATTGTAACCTGTATGCACGATTCCCTGACAATAACTTTGACACTCACGATAGCCGCCCAGAAATAAGTCCGTACTCAAGAAGTCTGTTATACACAGTTTGGTTGCTCGCTGCAATGTTATGAGTGTTAAGCAATTGATTACTCAGCTCGGAAGCGGTTATGTTACGTTATCTCTAGATACCTGTTAGATAGAACCTGAAATTAAAAAAAAACAGTATTGGATTGCATTAGTTGCTTTTCTACGTCCCATATGTCTTTCACGAACATCGCCGAATTGTTGAGATATTAGCAATAACCGATTGAAGATACTTTTAGAGATGTTAAGATCTGAAACTCCAGCTTTTTGTGTAGAACAACCTGGAATCATATCAATAGCATGTCACTGCCTCTCGCAGTCTAAACAATGGCTTCCCATATTCTACAAAGTACAAACTTCTTATTTCCAAAATGTCACCACGATCATTACCTGACACAAATGAGAAACAACTTGATGGGTTTAGGTGTACTGGTAAAGAAGCCGTTTTCTCATCAAAACGATCATTAACTTTACAAGCAATTAGCAACAGAGGATGTAAAATCGAATGAAAAACATAATCTTGTAAACGTGCAATTATTTTTTTTTTAATTCATTGCCGTAACATGCACTTGTCGACTTGTTCCCAGATTCTTTTGACGTGAGTATTTCGGGTTACTATATTTACTAGGTGTTTGAACACAGGCATTACATAAATTATTTAATAACTTTGCCATCTATAAAAATTATTCAATATCATAATTTTGACAACTATACAATAGCAGTAAGAAGCAATATTAGAGCCATTCAAAAAAAAAAAACATCAAATCTTGTTATGTCAAAGCTCAAAATGATACTTTGTTATTGTCAAACTTTTGACAAGTTGCTGTCACAATTGTAAAATGCCTGTCACATGATGTAACAGCCTTGACAATTAAATAAGGTTATAAATTTGAGATAGAATAGAAATATGTATTTTTTTTGCTCGGCCAACTTTGATGACTTTTTAATGGCTCGATACAATAACATTTGATAGAAAAAGTACAACTTGTCCAAAAGTACATCGGAAAAAGAGAGAATAGTGTTAGATGAAGACGCTATATGGCATGACAATGGGAAGTACTATGAGCTCTTCCCCCTCTACTGTCGCGTGTCTCATGTCCCGTCATATTTTGGGCAAGCTGTACATTTTGGTTGTTAGCCATATTTCTGATTTTTAGATTTTTTATGTTTGTCATACGTTACGTTTCAGGTTGTTTCTACAATAAAAGAGCTTTGCAAACTTCACGCTGGCAGTTTTGAAATAGAGAGAGCTAAACCCAGCTTGTTGGCGTCCAAGAGACCACCAAGAGGACATTCCATCGGTGGCTTTAGTGGACCTCCACCTAAATTCTCCAGAGGGCGTGGCGGTTTCCGTGGTGGATATGGCGGCGGAAACTATAATAATGGAGGTGGATACGGCGGCGGCGGCGGCAATGGTGGTTTTGGTGGGGGACGAGGTTTTGGTGGTAATCGAGGTGGCTTTGGTGGTAACCGAGGTGGTTTCGGCGGTAATCGAGGTGGTTTCGGTGGTAATCGAGGTGGTTTCGGTAGAGGTAGAGGAGGAGGTAGTTTCCAAGAAAATTATTAAGTCAAAATCGTAGTTTAATTACCTACATAAATTAATTTAAATTTTAGAGAATGTATCTGTGTCGTGTGGTTGTATTTGGCACACATTTATTTATGTTTAAATTTAGAATTAGAATGCAATTCAATTACATACATCCTTTTTAAATGTGACAAATTTTTGTTTTTTATATATGACAATATAATTCTGAGAAGATATTTTTTTTGTAATAAAATGAAATGGCTTGTCATTTTGGTTAGTTGTGGCATGAACTGATATGTTTATTTATTTTTGATTGAAAGTGATCAAATATTTATTACTTTTATGAGACATAGACATATATCTCCAATGTGTATCTTTTGCATTTATTAATCCTTAAAAAGTTTAAAATATCAGTTCAATTATTATCATAAAACAGATTGGTTCATTTGCCTATAACATAGTTTAAAATTCAATAAAATAATTATATCTACCCTAATGTTTAGTCTTTTTTTTTATTTACATATTGGATGGTTAAACAAAGTGTTAATAAATTATTAACCGACCAATTTCCATTTCCCATTAGAAAACATTTTATTAACCTAGTTTACTATGTTCCAACTATGGCGTTTATTAAAAACAGATGAAAACAGTGTTGCTATTAGTCCGCTTGTGGATTTTCGGTAAGTAGTTGATTAAGAACCAAATGGTTCAATGTGCAATTATGAAAATATAACATCCAAAAAAAAAACGTCATCAACCCTGGCTATGAACAAGAGAGATGGAAATAGCGGTCATGTCTAAGCTTTTCGGTTATGTCAAACTTTTGACAAGTGAGTATCACAATTTGTAAAATAAACAATGGCTGTCATATCTTGACAAGTAAATAATAATAATAATACTCACCCTATAATTACTCCGAAGAGTAACCCCTTAGGTCCTCTCAGGGACCTGTGCGGGAAGGAGTGGCTATTATTATTATTTGCCATGGTGCACTGGGAGCGACTTAAGATTATTTCGGTAACGCATTTGCTTACAGTTCTGAGGAAACCCAGAAAACTCAGAACATTACCAAATCTAGGGCATGTGCGGTTGGATTGGCATCTATGCATCCACACCTATACACTAGTGTATTAATGGTTGCATATCAAGCCCTGACGGAGAAAGCGAGACAATTAAAAATCGCTACCCCGGCCGGGACTTGAACAACGCGCACAGAGGTATCGCGACTGGAAAGACGGCGCTTTAACCCACTCGGCCACCCGTGCCCCATATATAAGGTTATAAATTCGATTGATAATAGAAATACGTCTTTTTTTTCTTGGCCAACTTTAATGACGTTTTTTTTTTTGGATATATAAGAAAATTTCTGTCCAGGTGTTATTAAATTATTTATTTATTTACAGATATTGTAACTTCCTATACTACACGACCTTCGTAAATAACATAAAGTACTCCAATTATTGGCGGAAACATTAGAGCTGTGGATTTATAAACTGTCGCTCGGAAAATCGTTCGCGCTGACGCTGGCGCTGGCGTTCGCGTCCCAAGCACAGAAAACCATAATGCATAGCATCTAGTGATGCTCTGACCCTGCTCTTTTTTAGCGACCCGGCGGTTCATACCAGATCAATCATTGAAAAGACCCGTTCACGATGACCCGTTCTTGTAAAGCCTGGTTCTCAGAGCTTCGTGATGTCGCCGCGACATTTCCCCACTACTTAAAAAAATGTTTATTACTTGCAGTAGTCGCGACACGGAATACCACAGTTTGAATTTGAAATATTGCAGTTTGTCACAAAACATCTAAATAGACAGTTTGTATTTGCGGAAGCTGAATATACTTCCGTATACGGAATATCTTCAAATCGCTTGAAATTTGGTATACGGATGTTTTTTGGTGTACTGAGCACGAATCTGCGTATGAAAATACCCGCAGGCGCCCGAAAGTGTCGAAAAGCCCACAAGTAAGGTTAAAATGTGCACGATTACGATTTCTGTGGAGTCGCAAAATAAACACTTATATAGGCGCAGGTATATCGTGTAGAACAGGCCAAAATAAATACTTTTTATTCTTGTAAAAAAGTCGATATCTCGCTTGGTTTTCGAGATATCGAGGGTGGAAGTTTTAAATTGTAATATTGGTGTATACCAGATCCTATGTGGCATTTGAAATAGTTCATTTGAAAACTAATTTTTTTCAATGAACTACTAATAGTTTTGTCGGGGGAAGGCCAAGTTGTAGGTGAGGGTGTTATTGTTGAGATTGACGAGTGTAAAAGTGAACGTCGACGTACAAACATAGACGAGTTCTCGAAGGATCATGGCTTCTCGGAATGATCGTACGCGGAGAACCAGAGAAATACAGGATCGAAATTTGCCCAGAGAATAAGAGAGACGAAGCAACTTTGCTTTCTTTAATAAAAAACACATAGCGCCGAATACTGAAATCCATACTGATAAACGAGATATCCAACACTTTCATTTAGCGATTTTGACGCTTTTTAACCTTACTTGTAGGCACTTACGGACACTTGTGGATATTTTTATACGCAGATTCGTAGTCAGTACACCAAAAAAAACCCGTATACCAAATTTCAAACGATTTGGAGATAATCCGTATACGGAAGTACAGCAGAAGTTCTTATTTGTCACGCCGAAACCATGGAAAAATGGCCATTTACATAAACAAAGTAAGAAAAGCGACTTACGACAGCTTGTGTAGTTGAAATATTTCAAATACACACGCAGTCGCAGCGACAATAAAATAAACTTGGTGGGATGTAGGGGAAATGAAATAATACGTTTTTATTGGTCGGCGATGTGTCGCCAGCGACACGACGAAGCTCTGAGAACCAGGCTTAAGTCCTGTTGCACAATTGAGCTAATCACAACCATAACCATACGTATAACTTTAATTTTTATGTTTTGTCCACAACAAATCTATGTAAAATCATGTGTATTTTAAAACTCCCGCATAGAGGATTCAGTGTAGCCAATTTCACTAAATTAAACATTTTATGTGAAAAACCCACCGAAATGTATATAAATCGGTGGAAAAACCAGAAACGACACTGGAATTAGAAGAAATGATGGATATCGAATTGTTAACTAATATTGTAGTAATTTATGGCCAGTTTCACCGACATCACTTAAAATTTAAGAACAACTTATGGTGGGTTCATGCAGAAATTTTTAGTAATAAGAATAAGAATAGTAATAAGAATAAAAGTTAAACCTTCGTTTTATAATTACCCAGTTCATGCAGTAAATATAATTTTTAGTAATAATTTTAAAAATAAGGATTTACTGCATGAACTGGGTCGTTATAAAACGAAGGTTTAACTTTTATTCTTATTACATACTATTCTTATTATTATTACTAAAAATATCTGCATGAACCCACCTTTAAAACCTTAAGTACACTCGAACCCCTCTTAAGTCGCCAAATCCGTGCATCATTACCTCGCTTAAGTCGCGAAATTTATCCTCTCTTATGGTGGGTTCATGCAGAAATTTTTAGTAATAAGAATAAGAATAGTAATAAGCATAAAAGTTAAACCTTGAAGCATGAACCCACCATTAATGGTGGGTTCATGCAGAAATTTTTAGTAATAAGAATAAGAATAGTAATAAGCATAAAAGTTAAACCTTCGTTTTATAATGACCCAGTTCATGCAGCAAATCCTTATTTTTAAAATTATTACTAAAAATTATGTTTACTGCATGAACTGGGTCATTATAAAACGAAGGTTTAACTTTTACGCTTATTACTATTCTTATTCTTATTACTAAAAATTTCTGCATGAACCCACCATAAGTCGCAATCATAACCTCCACTTTTTCGTGTTTTAGCTGCAAAAAGAAATATTTAGAGATATACAACAGCACTTGTTATAACGAAAAATGAGCCAACTGAACGAAAAATCAATGTACGTATACCCAGTCGTGCGTGACAAAGTTCAACTAACACCTAACCTATTTTAAATCAATAAATGTATTACACAATCATTTTTTTCAATAAAAATTTTAAATTTTTTCAATATGGATCGCGATTTATTAATTTTGGAGCAAGATAACGATATATTACTGGATCTAGTCGTTTTAGATTTAGTTTTTAATGGTGTTCCAAGACAAATTTACATAAGGAATAGCCACTTTAATAGTATGCCTGATTTGTTATTCTTCCAACATTTTAGATTGAAAAAAAGAAACTGTTTTGCAATTTTTACCTAGAATAGAAGAGCGAGTAGAATACATTCACAATCTGTAAGTTTGAAATATGCGTTGATAAATGTGAAATTTAGCTAAAGTATTGGTTTTTGTTACTGTTATTTTAGAAATAACAGTAACAAAACATTTTAGAAATACTGTTATTTTAGAAATAACAGTATTTCTCCCATAAACCAATTATTAATTACATTAAGGTTTTATGCTACTGGCTGTCACCAACTTAGTTTAGCGCATTTTGGTGGTATACATAAAAGTACTGTCTGCAGGATAATTAAAAAAGTAACTGAAGCGATATGCCAATTATCAGAAGAATATATAAAAATGCCAGCTTCAGATGAAGATATTCGACGGGTGCAAATTGGTTTTTTTGAAAAGGCATATTTTCCTAGAGTAATTGCTTTAATTGACTGTACCCATGTAAAAATACAATCACCAGGTAAATAAGTAATAATTTTGTATCAATTAAGTTTCCACCCCCTTGTTATAATTTAAAATGTATTAGTACATATTTAATAAATTAACTTAAAAAAAAAATAAAATAAAATGTACCTAATTCACAGAAAACTTGTATGGTTTACTTTTGAACGGTTTATCTTATAGGAGCTATTAATGCAGAAATCTTCAGGAATAGGAAAGGTTATTTTTCACTAAATGTGCAAGGTGCAGTTGATTCGTCTTATAAATTTTTAAATCTTGTTGCTCGTTGGCCTGGCTCGACACATGATGCAACCATTTTTTATAATAGTTTACTTCGAGCATGTTTCGAAAGAAATGATTACCCAAATTGTTTTTTATTAGGTAAATATCATTTAATAAAAAGGTGTAATTGGATGTTAATATGTTATTTTTTAGGAGATAGTGGTTATGCATTAAAACGAACATCCCCTGCTCGGTAGTACTCTAGGTGCTCTAGGTCTATAATAGACTTCTTGGTATACGCTAAACAATGAAATATTAGTAACTACTTACTAGATAGCAGTTACCAAGAAATAGCGTGTTACTGTAGTAATTGACAGAGACACTGTCAAGTAGAGATGGGTCGTTATTTTACAACGGTTATTTGTGGAATAACGACAACAACCGTTATTTCAGATACAGAATAACAGGTTACAAAATAACGACTTTTACATGTTTAACGTGCCCGTTTAAATTGAAAACGATTAACGTTAAACGGCTAATCTGGTTTTCAGTTGTTAGTATGACAGTAACGCCACCGTTACCTAACTATGGTAAACAGTAAACGTTAACAACGATTCGGGCCTAGATCAATCTCGAGAGCTGTAAGTTTGGAACTTGAAACGGTTGATAGTTAAATGAATGTAGGTATATCGAGGACACATTTTTTTTTGTGACTTTTACGCGGCAGAATAGAATGAGAAATAGAGCATTATGGATGTATGTTCTACATGTGGCCTAATGTCATCAAATCTGGCTATGAACAAAAGAGATGGAATTAGCGGTTATGTTGATACTCAAAGTGAAACTTTGTCGACAAATTTTTGACAAGTGACTGTCACAATTGTAAAACAAATAAAGGCTCTCACATAATGTGACAGCCTTGACTATTAATAAATAAGGTTATTTTAAGTTAGAATAGAAATACGTCTTTTTTGCTCGGCCAACTTTGATGACGTTTCTTTGGATGACTCGTTATAATATTACTTTGACAAAACAAATGTTACCTTTAGTACAAATAAAAGTGGTCATTAATGAAGCTCCTGATTATTTCCTCGCAGTGTGCCCGCAGTTACAAGTTACAAGGTTGTCGGTAAATAACACAAAGTTAATAACCAAAATAACTGAAACCTGTTATTTTAAACCGTTGTTTGAAAATAACGGAAACGATTATAATCGTTATTTGAAAATAACGCTTCCGCTCATCCCTACTGTCAAGGACTGTAGTTTCAGACAGAATTTCAGCTCTATTTAGATGTTTTGTGATTTCAGCGACAAAGTTGGTAACAAAATAACCCTGTGCCTCAATCCGGCCTATGATCATTTGACGTTATTTATAATGGTGGCACTTCACTTGGCGTAGCGTATTTGTGTTTGAGTATCGCTGTATTTGTCCAAATATTTGATGTATTCGCAAATATATCAAAATACTCAAATATGCCAAATATGTTTGAATATTTAGAACTAGTGAATACAGTGACGGACGTGTTGACAGCGACAGCAGCTTATTACCTGAATGCTTCTTATTACCAATACATGTTAAATCTACATAAGTACAAAGTTACTAAAAGACCATGACAAACACGGCGCTGGTAGAACCAAGTGTGGACGGTTACCGCAAATATTCGCCTTATTTGACTTCCTTGATGTGTGATTGAAAACCGACAAGTGGACGGGAACGCGTATTTGCTGTTAGCGCTATTCGCGTTATTTGCACAAATAAAGCAAATATAGCGAATAGCTTCTCTACACATCGCCGTTTTTTGGCAAATACAACAAATATACGAATACGCTACGCCAAGTGAAGTGCCGCCATAACAGTGATGTTATAATTCTCGTCCAATCAGAATTACCCTTTTTAAATAATCCCAGTTTCCGATTGGCTGAAACTGTTAACAGCGGTGTATGGCGGCAAATGATACATCATACGCCTGAATTAGTAACAAGATAACGTCATCAAGGCGGAGGCGCATGCGGTACGTACGGCCGGTAACGTTTTGCCTCGATAACAACGGTCAAAAAAGTTATTAATCTAGCGCATCTGGCGTATTATTGGGAGTAATTCAAATAACGTATTGTTTTTGGTAACACGTTATCACTGTAGCAGTTAGTTTCTATTAAAAAAGTTATTTTAAAGGGTAAAGCGATATCGATCACTATACCTATGATAGAAAAATTAGCTGGCGATGTAATGTCATTATAGTTGCACAAAGCAAATTTGGGTTTCCCTATTACATACAGATTACAGACATATTCATAATTTCATAACATAGATGCATCCTACTCAGGACACGGGAACAGTCAATCTGTATAAAAACGAGTTTCTGCCGTGGTGTGGCTCACATGCTCTTTCTTTATTACACAACTTTTATATAAATATAGAGCCATCCAAAAAAAAAAATGATCAAAGTTGGCCGAGACAAAAAAAAGGTATTTCTATTCTTAATCGAATTTATAACCTTATTTACTTGTCAAGACTGTCACATCATATGACAGCCATTGTCTATTTTACAAATTGCGACAGTCACTTGTCAAAAGTTTGACATAACCGAAAAGCTTAGACATGACCGCTATTAGCGATGGGCATAATCGAGATATTTCAATAATCGATTATTAGTAATCAAGACATTTTAATAATCTACTAATATTAGTAGTTAAAAATTAGTATTACTAATTTTAGTTATGAAACCTAAGATAACACAGTGTAATCGATAATCTTACTGTCGTATATGTTTGGCGATAATTTATTATATACAATGATATTTTATGCCCAAAATAATATTTGCCTATAATTTTTTTTTCTAATTTGTTATATTTTATGACGTGAAGAGTTTTTAAAAGTAATGAAAAAAAAATGAAATTTATCGATTATCATTCATCATTTCTGTTCTTTTTTTTACAATAATTTTACTGCCAAATTAGTCAAAATTTCTAGTAGGGTTTATATATCCACATGCCAAATATACTAAAACCTCTCCTTAAAAAAATCAATCACTTGAGAGACTTGTCTTCATATTATCGACTCTGCCGTGTATTAATTAAAATCGTATGTATTGTATATCGCCGTATCTTGCAACAAATGAGAGAACCATACCATACGGCCGGCAGCTAACTACGTATCTACTAATCGTGTTCATTTAGCAAATAAATAGATCAAGAAGTGCCTGCTCAGTGCGCAATATATCGCGTCTGGCAGTTGTATCTCAGTTCTCGCTTCTCGCCGAACAACTAATTTTAGTACTACTAATTTTGACTACTAATTTTCAGATAGCATAATCGATTATCTCGAGATATTTTAATAATCTACTAATTCGATTATTGCATCTCGATTATTCCCATCGCTAACCGCTATTTCCATCTCACTGATTCATAGCCAGAGTTGATGACGTTTTTTTTTTGGATGTCTATATAAACGCGACTCTGTTTTACCATAAAAAGTTTGAGTCCTACTCTGAACTAAAAAGAAACCAATTTTATTTGATTTCTCTATGCTTTGAATCGTCGACCTTATTTCTATGGTTGATGAACTCTGTATCTGTCATATTGATTGTCATGCAAACAGACTTGCAAAGACTGCAAAGTTTAATTAACCTCAGTTAAATTCAATTCGTTTTGTTGATATTTAGTTCGTTTTTGAATGTTTGTAGTTAAAGAGTATAGATAAAATAGAAGCCTTGAAAACTATTAGTAAATATGATATGTGTCATAATTTTATTTGTCGCATTACCTGTAAGTCAACCTATTGTAGTATGCTTTGAATATAAACTGTTTGGAGAGCCTGTTTGTGATACATTGGACCCTCGTTACAATGCTGATATGGGGCGATAAAGCAGACCCATGACTTAACAAAACTAACATCCCGACTTTCCTCGCAATTCTTGCATCGGATTTGAATAATTTGATAGAATTTAAGATTTATAAATATAGGTGCCTTGGTTGAGTCAGGTTAGATGTCAACAAATATTTGGGTAAAGTTAGATAGCCTACATTTGACTCATTCATTTGTATTATAGCTCAGCATAGCAAAGGAAGATGTGCAGCGTTTTGAGAAAACTTCTGAAACATTCTGATTGTTCTCTTGGTCCCTGGTTTTCATGACTTGAGATTTGTTAACCCTTGATACCCACGCTATAACCGAATCCACATTATAACGACCAGCGGTATAACGAGGGTTCACTGTACCTGATGTAACCATCATAAGTAGTTGTCCCATCTCAGTTAATGGAACGAGTTGAAAAATTAAAAGCACTGTTCCAATATTTATGACGGTTGAAAACTATCGGAAATGCATCTGCGAACTGAACTATACATTTTTTTCTTTCTAGAATTTCATATCAGCTGAATTTTCTTCAGAAGATTGCTGGGCATTAGGCTTTAACAAGGCAAATTTATTATGTTCTTCGTGTGATCAGTTACCAAAATTTAATCTTGATGTTTTAACGTAAGAATAATTTATATTGTTAAACTTGATAAATTCTATATTAAATTATTTTGCAGAGATCATTGCAAAGAATGTTGCCATCAAGATGAAAATGGAACAGCAGAAAAAATATATCACAAAGCTGTCCTAGAAGTCTGTACTTGCAAATTTGGAGCTTACCCACAGATTCAGGCCTTCATTAAGAGCCATCGACCTGCCCAGTTTCCAAATTTACAAATCAAATATGTCAGGGGTTTAGATCCCATTATTAAACTCTATGACAAAGATGGACATTTACAAGAAACGGTGGCTATAGAAAAATGGAATACAGACTCTGTCGAAGAGTTTCTAAACACTCACTTAGTTAAAGTTAAGGATGATGATTATTTAAGAACAAATATGGTCTAAACCAATGTAAATAAATCATTTCTTTTGTCTGAAATAGTGTTTTATATTAAAACCAATTAAAACAATGTTAAAAGAACTCATACACGTATTAAGACATTAGCTGTTGATCAACTTAACTACTATCTAGTCCTTTTGTTTAATAGACAGTTATTAAACTTGCTTAAATATTTTCTTAGGTTTAACACCTCTACAATGTGTTGCATGTTTTATATTGCATTTCCTTTAGCAACCTTTTTCATTCCGACTTGTATATATGTCCTTGAGCCTGATGTAAGTTATTTGTAGAACGCTTGGATTGACTAAGATAGTAAAAGTAAGTCTTCATAGCGCCTACGCAGTCAATGTTTGGTACACCTCTTGTAGGCGACTTGCATCTTCAATTACATTTGAAGTTTGGTTATAATGTGTTAGGATTTAGTGATCGGTGGTAAATCTTAGTAAAAGTGATGGAGGCGCCAATGTGAGATTTTATTAAAGATGACAGGTGTCTGTGGATTAAAACTTACCACACCTCCATAATTTTGACATTAAACATACAGTTTAACATCAGCGCCTCCGTCATATTTAACAAAAATTTACATTGGCGCCTCCACATCCACAATTTTTTTTATAAAATTTAACCCTGATGCATAGTGGAATGAATGAATGAATATTAGATATCCATTTTTCTCAGTGATGATTCAGCTGGTTTTAATAAGATTTTAGGAATAACATAACAACCATGCCAAGAATTCCTATTTATTCCACAACGAGAAATTGACAAATACAGATTTTTGGGAATATCCTAAGGGTATTTATAAAATAAAAAGGGCACTATTCTAATTACTAAAGGAATGTTGTATAATTTTTAAAAACCCTTGCAGAATATTCCTTATATTGTAATTTAAAAAAAAAAATTTTTGTGAAACTGTATATACTCAGTACAAAAGTTTTTGTGAATCAATAAAATATCTCCAATCATGAAATACTAAGTAAACGCGACATTTTTCAAAATATTGTGCTACATTTCCTTAGCAAGTTTGATATATTATGATTATAAAATGTATAAAACAAATATGATTTGACACACTTTTGTCACCAAGATTGGTACTACTACGTTAATTTTTGTGTATTTTGAAAAAAAAAAGAAAACAGAACAATAGAAATAGTTGTATTGTTTTTTCTTGTTTGTATAGTAAACTGTTCACCTTGTTTATAAAAAAATTGATTTTTTTTTATAAACGGTGAACATTTAGCTATCACTTTTTACAAACATTAAATGAATCATAATTTAGTAAAAACATAAACTTTGACATGATTTTCTAACTAAATAAAAAATTGTCAATTGCCAATTTTCGAAAGTCTTCATCCAAGCAAAATTACAAATTTGAAAATATATCTTGTTCTCCTGGATATCTTATTAAACCAAAATCCAGTTCTATTGGCCAATTCAGAATAAAAATCACAGTCCTAATTTGTCCAGAAGAGATCGCCTTATACCCAAACACCTTACTCCTTATTGGTTTTATTACATACAGCTCATAAGTCATTCCCATTATTTGGTCATCCCTTATTATACTTGGTTTTTAACGTACCCCGTAACATTATAAGGAAAAGTTACAGGGGATCAAATCAGGTGACTAAATAAGATGACCGCTCTAATTTAACTCCGACTTTTTTTATGGGATAATGTTAAATACCTAGTATAGTGAGGGATGGTCAAATAGTGTGACCGACTTACTCTAGTGCAATGAGGGTAATAAGAGATAAGCAGTGAAGTGATCTTTTATGGACAGATTAGAAGTGTGACTTAACAATAATGGTAGATATTTTGAACATTATGCAGTTAATGTGATGGAGGCAAAGTAATCTTCATGGTATAAATTAGTGTTTAGTGTTATCAAATATTAATTTATTGGTTGTATTTGAGCGACTTACCAAATTAAACAAATGGAGAAAAAACTTAATTAATGAAGATCGCCAAAACATGCAAAAAACAAGGCAAACAACTTTTATTAGAGTTCCCTATAAAACAAAAGGTTAATAAAATGTATGTAATATTCCCGACTGTATGCAAACATATAGCATGTTTAGAACTAATGACAGTTACCATTACTCTTACTTGGTTTCAAAAGATCTCTTCTAAATTGGATTTACAATTTTTTGGTTTTTCGATAATTACACAAAGAGTAAAACAACAATCATAATATAATAATAATAAAGTAAAAACATAACCATACGCTGCGTCCAAGATAAGCACGGAGATTTTGGAAATGGTAAAAAATAGAAATTTGGGTTATTGGGGAAACAGTTGCATCTTCAGGTTCAAAAGGTCTTTGCAAATATCAAAATATTTTTCATTTTCAAGTTACTTTGAAAAGTATTTTAGGAAAAAGGCTTTTATTTTTTATTCACGTTATTGTCAGGATTGTAACAAAATAAACTAAATTATTTTCACATAATCTAACTTAATTCAACACCAGTATCGAATACTTAAAGCAACGAATCATCCAAAAAAAGCCATCAAAGTTGGCCGAGCAAAAAAAGACGTATTTCTATTCTTAATCTTAAATTTATAACTTTATGTAACTCTCAAGGCTGTCACACTATGTGACAGCCTTTATTTATTTTACAATTGTAACAGCCAATTGTCAAAAGTTTGACAACAAAGTTTCGCCTCAAGCGTTGAAATAACCGCTGTTTCCATTTCTTTCGTTCATAGCCAGGCTTGATGAGGTTTTTTTTTATCTCATAATATTATCTATATAAACATGTATATTAAACCACGTTTAATACTTAAAAAGGTTTTTTTTTAATAGATTCGGTCATAATTAGGTTTCCAATGTGACAGCAAAACTCCACCCATTGTCTTCATAGAAAACAGGTAAATTGTTCACAAAAATCATAATATTGCTGACACTGCTAAAATTATTCAAACAAATGGAGAATGTTTCATAATTTCAGTTTAGAGGAATTTAGATTTAGCAAACATTTATACTTCTCAGGTTTATATTTTAGTAATTAGGCATTTAACACAATGGATTTATTTGAATTACAATTTATTATAAAATTTATTTAACTAGGCGTTTTTAAAATTACAGTGTCATCATTTATTTCCAAATCTGGTACTTTTTTTAATTTCGTATTAAATTTTTTTATGATTTTAGTTGTGACTTCCTTTTCACCTGTATATTTTAAATAAGCATTTACTACTTTTTTTTGAAGTTTCTTTAAGGAAATGCTTTTTTTTGGACATTAGTATTTCCAATATTACATCCTGAAATCTAAATTTTTTAGTCTCTGTCTCAACTGTCTCCTCTGTCAATATGTGTTCCTCACAATTTTTTTGTTTCTTTTTCTTTGTTGGAATGTTCTCCTCTTTATCAGGTTCATCACCATTAGATGTTTTTCTTTTTCGTTTATTGTTTTCCTCGTTTTTATTATCTTTTTCCTCTTTAATGTTTTTCTCTTCATTCTGGCCAGATGTTTTCTCTTTATTCATAGTTTGTTCATCACTTTTTGCTTGTTTCTGTTTATAATTTTCGATTACATTCCACACTTCCTCTGCATCTTTCATATTTACCCTTCCCCCTGAAGAGCTTTTTATAAAATTCTAAAATAAAATCTTATATTCGAATTACTTCTTATTACATTGTGTGTCATAGGGTACATGAAGCGGACTAATTATATTAATTAATATATAATATTGCAATTTAAACAAGTTATGTAACTAGTGATAAGACATTTCAATATAATGGCCGTTATCTACAACTTCCCGTTTAATAGGAAGTCAACCCAACATATTATTCAAAAATATAATTCGAGAAGTCATGAATTGTAGTTTATCTTACTCACCTTAAAATTTTCTTTTCAACCGCAACTCTATGTACCCACGACACAATAATTAAAAGTTAGTCAAACTTAGATACCTTGCAAGCCATTATTTATATCATATTTTATTACACCCAAACCATCCCTGCTACTCATAAAATTTTTTGGTTTAAAAAAAATATAAAACCACTTCACAGTATTTTAAAAATAGGGTCAAGAACACCATATTTTTATTTTATGAATGAGGAAAGTTGGAGAAAACCCTCAAATGGAACACTCATTTTAGGATTTTTGCAGAAGTTTTCTCCAACTTTCCATAGTAATCAATGTTCATAATATTTACTCAATATGCTCCTAGTATTTTCTTTCATGAATACCTTACTTTTGTTATCAACCACCCTCTTTATAGCTACTTAAGACATCATAATCACTTTACATTAACAATTTTGGGTATTTGTCGTACTGACTGGCTGTTCGTGTAATGTCCTACTATTAATTTACTAATACCTACACTGGTTTCTTTATTTGTAGGGGTTTTTATTCATTTTATTCATATTTGTTAACATTTCTTATCGCTTATATTTGCTGATTACAATGTCGTCTTATTTAGGTACCCCCTAGACCAGCCTCAAATTACAACAGCATTGTGACTCTCTAACTTTGACTTGTGAGGCGATAATAGGGGGTTCCCAACATTTAAAACCGACTACCTGATTTGTAATATTTTTTTATTGTAGTAGAAGATTTTTAACTTACCATAAATTTATTTTTCTTTCTGGGAACATTTCCATAATTTGATATATTATTTAATAGCCCACTACATGATGGCTTCATATTAATATCTGATTCAAGAATTGATTTTATCATTTCCACCCATGATTCCTGCTTGACTTCACCCTTTTTTGTAATTCCATTAACATAGGTTCCCTTTGCCGCATAACGCTCATCTTCAGTCAAACATTTGGTATGAACAACATATTCTTCACCTCTTTAATATAGTAAATATATTTTTAATAGTTACGGTAACAAAAATAATTCATACAACCTACCTAAAATCCTTAAAGCAATCAACACAAGTTAGTGATTTTGCTGTTTTACACATAAAAGCGTAATGTTTTTCAACTCTGGGTTTTTGTAAACTTTCGCCGCAATTGTTACACGTGAATACCACCATATTTATAAAACACGTTAAAATTGTTAGAAATTGTTTAAAATTAATTGTTCAAAAAGGATATATTATAAGGTCCAAAAAAACACAAATCTATTCACCTAAATCTTAAATATTAATATAATTTAACACTGTGATCCGGATCTAACCTTCGTTTTTGGTGTTTTATTCTAACCTAACCATAAAATAACTAAACAGTTCTAACCTAACCTATAATCATTTAATTGACATCGGACAAAGAGTGAGCAGTGTTGCCCAATGTCAATGGGCGCATTCAGGGACGCTCAGCGGCTGAGTAGCTAACTTAGCTACTTCCCTGAATGGACGTGGCTGACACTTTTTTTGATCTCAGCGGCTGACCAATTTACTAAGCCTAAAATATTATAGCTGAGATGCTGACTTGACAATAATTCTATCACGATGCTCTCTGTCGTTTTATCTGTGCTGTGTGAGCAACTGAATTTTAACCTACTTTTAAACAAAAGTTATAGAAAAGAAAATATTGCTTGTTTTTAAACAAAAGTTATGGAAAAGAAAACGAACCTTTGTCCTTTAAGTGTCTTTAAGCACCGAACACGGCAGGGAATTATGAATCCATGATTCATGAACGTTATCTATGCCATAGAACATATTACATTTTCTAGATCTTTGCGAAACTCATACAAACGATTCAGGGAGTGTTAAGCCGCTGACTGTCAGAAAAGGCTAACTACTAACACATAGCGGTCAGCGGCTGAGCGTCCCTGAATGCGCCCAATATGTATGTAGATCTAGCTGGGATTTCCTGTGTTCCTTTTACTTAACATTTCATTTAATTTTGAGTTTGGTGAAGTGAAATTTACTGAAATAGAAATGAAACCGAAGAAACTCCTGAAAATGGAGTTAGGATGATTTTCATAATTTAGTTATAGAAAATTATAAGAAAAGATTATGCAAAGCCAATCATTCATTGTGAAGAAAAACGGTATATTTTCACAGAAAACTAATGAGAAGAGGACCATAAACGATATTTCTTCTGATAAAACCGTACATGAGACAGCTAATAGAAGAAATTGTAGATGTCCATTCCACTGTGAAGCCCGAATTATGCTGCTGTAGGCTCTCAGATATTTTAAAACCAACAAAATTCATGTTCAAAAATGCTTTAAAATGTTTAGAAACCTAATGATTGTTTTACACACACCAATTTTTCTCACAATAGTACAAGTTGACCTCCTATTTATTGTAATACGTGTAAAACAGAAATTGCGCCCAATTTATTGTCCACAATAAATTATAGAATTTAGAACTTGCTCTAATTTCTTGGCCACAGAAGTGGTATTCTGTGTCTTGGCCAATTTTAGGGATATTTAGTAACTTTTGACATTTATTTCATTGTACCAACCTAATAATGAGATAAACGATTTCTATGACCACCCTTATGACTGTTTTACACACACCAATTTTTCTCACAATAAATTGTACAATTTGACCTTCAATTTATTGGAATACGTGTAAAACAGAAATTGCGTCCAATTTAATGTCCACAATAAATTGTAGAAATTAGAACTTGCTCTAATTTATTGGCCAATTTTAGGGATTTTTAGTAACTTTTTACATTTATTTCGTTGTACCAACCTAAAAAGCGATTGGTACCAACATAATAAGCGGTTTCTCTTAGGAACAAACCTATGATAACTCTTAGGTTTTAGTCATTGAGAGTTGGCAGTGTTGAAATTGACAAATAAATTGTTACAAATATATTGCAAAGTGTAATCAGTTACTAAAATTTGACAATTTATTGAAGAATACATTCTACAATTTATTGTGCAAAAAATTGGTATGTGTAAAACAGTCTTTAGGTTTTAGTCATTAAGAGTCGGCAGTGTTGAAATTGGCCAATGAATTGTTATAAATATTGCAAAGCGTAAACAGTTGAGTAAAAATATCGAAAATTTAACAATTTATTGAAAAATAAATTCTACAATTTATTATGCAATAAATTGGTGTGTAAAACAGTCTTACAACTTTAATCTTACTATATATAAAAACTATGATATTTTCAATTTCCGAAAGGGAAGGAAACTGATATTCTCAAAATGTTATGGTTTAATAAAACACCCATTTTTGTACCGAACCGAACTAAACTAATATATACTGATTTTTCAGGTAAAAAAACGCAGCAAATTATTATAGAATAATCACTAGAGTTCGGCAATTCCGGCTTAGCGTGTGATACCGGGTTTCCATTGATCGGTATACTAACTGGCACAAAACATATAGGATTCTAACTGGATAGATAGACAATAGAATGTAAGTGGGGGAAAATGGTTGAGAGTCAACCATCTTGTAAGTTGGCAGACCTATCGTAACAGACCGGATTTCGCTCTGTGCGCATGATGACACATCGACGAGTACATATATATTTGAATGCGCGCAAGTATTGTGTATTTTAATAAATCTGATTATAGAGTGAATTCGTAATTTTGAGAACAAAGATAAAGGAAGGGTTTCAAATGATAATCAATAATGTAGGTATTTAAAACAAATCAAAAAAGTTGATCCGGTATGAACTTGAACCTGAAACTTGCCAATTACCAGGCGTGCACATTGCCACTACTTTACGGCCAATGACGAACTTTTTTTCAGAGAAAGTTATATAAAGAACACATTCAATACGTTGTGACAAAAAAATAACGTTTTTCACAAAATATAGACATCCAAAAAAAACGTCATCAACTCTGGCCATGAACGAGAGAGATGGAAATAGCGTCATGTCTAAGCTTTTCGGTTATGTCAAACTTTTGACAAGTGACTATCACAATTTGTAAAATAAACAATGGCTGTCATATGATGTGACAGTCTTGACAAGTAAATAAGGTTATAAATTCGATCAAGAATAGAATTACGTCTTTTTTTTCTCGGCCAACTTTGATGACGTTTTTTTTTTTATGTCTCCATATTTTCATTTAAAAAGTAATTTACATAAAATAAAGTATACTGAACATGGTAAAAGAAAACAATGTTTTATGCATCCACAAGGACGAGATGTGCTAATAAACTTACAAGATGGCTGCTGTTCAAATCCTCCGCAAAAGGCGGAGGGTGTTTTGGATTTTTTGGAAATTTGGGTTCCCAAGTACATACAGTCATACTCATTACTTAATGTAAATGCGAGTCTGACTTGCCAAACACAGGTATTCTGGGAAATGGTATTTGGAACAGGAACACATCATGATTGTTATTGTAAATTCTGGAAATCTCGATGTAGCCAAATCATAGACCAACTAGACTCTAGTCTTATAGACAAACCGTTAAAGCTCAGTTGACATATTATAGGAATCAAAGCTCGTTGGCTCGTAAACATCAGTCTGTAATGTCCGGAGTCGTTTGTATTTTGTGCAATGCGAAAACTCATGGGTAAATGCGTAGTGGTGGATTGTAAAACCTAAATAAGTGTGTTCTGGAACGAGGTATATCTTTCTTTAAGTTGTTTCTTTAAAATAACATAGTGGAGGGCGTATTTCCTTCTACACGGCCACAGATCTGTAGACTAAGACAGAGTCGGTCTCAGTTCATTATGATTATTACGCGATAGTTCAGAAAATACATCATACACTCAACATCCACATATTCGAACTTTTCCGTTCCGCAAACTTCCACATTTCCGAACTCTCGTCACCTCGGGATAACCGAACTGCTGGCGCATGCGCAAAGGGTTTTTCTGGCTCATTCTAGTACTTTTCTTTGTTTTTCGAGGTTTTTATGCAAATGTAATACATACATGTGTACATGTGTACATGTTAATAAAAGAACATTTTTTTAAACAAAAAAAATGTCAGGTGCAAAGGAGAGAGTGATGCAAGTAATTATTTTGTAATTCAAAGTAAAGGTTTGTTTTATTGAACATTTTGTTGACGTAACCTATAATAATTTAAAACTGAAATGAAAATGATGAGAAAATATGTATTTTTAAGAAAAACCGTGATACAAAACAAACATTTTGTACTGTTTATTTGCAGAGAAAAGAGCCTGATAAGAGGCTAACCTTGGAGCAAAAGCTGGATCTGATAAATCACGCAAAAATGGTGTTAAAAATGATGATCTATGTAAGATGTACAATATTTGTAAATCGTCAGTGGCAGAAATTCTTGGGAAAAAAGAAATTTACTTGTCGGAAGTTGAAAAAAAGACGAAAATTGAGTGGACAGATTGACACAAAAAAGTGCACCGGTACTTATGATACGCCATTTGAAATAAGTGTTTTCCACTGGTTTGTACAAAGAAGAACTCTTGTAAAACCTGTCTCAGGTGTGGTGCTGAGGGAGGGCGATTTCCTCTTTGCTGAATTCTGTGACAATCGAAATGTTTGATAACAATCGCATGATTGTGTTTACATTTTTTCTCATTTCAAATTTCGCGGTTTTTTGTCGTCAACCAATCAGCGACAAGTTCGGTTGTATGGAAGTACAAGTTCGGAAATATCGTGAGAAAAAGTTCGGAAATATCGTGACTTCGGAAATTTGGAGTTCGGATATGATGTTGAGTGTATTGCAATTATGAATACTCAAACAAACATATTAGTGAGATAGTGAGTTAGCGGAGACGTATGTAGGTGCGGTAACATAACACTTAAAAAACTTACCCATAAACACTCATTATATTTGGAAGAAGAAACTTGATTCACAAATTATAAGGTTACAATTACTTAATTAAACTTTTAATTCTTAATGATAAAACTAATTCTTGCTTAAAACATACATGAAACATACTCATTAGTAAGTCGTCGGTTTAAAGGTCATTTAAAAACAAATGATCAAACTCATTAACTAACTAGATTTATGACGAGAATACAGATGATCTATGGCCCAGATTTTTATTATTTGGGAATTAAAAAGTTTAAGAAATTGTAATCTAATTTGTGAATTAAGTTTCTCTGCGTTTTAGGCCCTAATGAGTTTTTATGGGTAAGTTCTTTTGTTATTTTCCGTAACACTACTACTAGTGTTTATTCCAATTTATTATAAACTAGTTGTCCCGGCAGACGTTGTCCTGCCCTTTTAATATCAAATTTTATGAATTTTATTACTATGGCGCTACTTATCGAATCTTAGCATAGCTATGAACCATTGTTTCGACAGTTCAAGTAAATACCACCTCAATCGGTCAAGTCGTTCAAAAGTTACATTATCACCGATCACCCGTATGTCACTGATGCAGTGGATATCAATTAAAAATTAATATTTTGTATAATTTTTTTTTCTGTGAATTTTTCCAATATTTTAATAGTCATTCTACTATTCGGGGCGGAGACGAATCCAATAGATCAAAGATCATAAAATTCGGTCCAGCCATTCTTGAGTTATAAATGATGTAACTAACCCGACTTTGCTGCAAAATTTATATCTATTTAAATGAATTACTTCAAATGTGTTAGATTATTTCAATAAAAAATTACATGTCACATCAGAAAGAACTAGGTTGATTTTTTATCAAAAATGTATCATAACTAAATCATTTTTGTTCATAACAACTCAAAATCGTGTACGAGTTGAAACCGGTCTTTTGAAATGAGGTTAGATTCTTAAAATAGGGAGGCCCGTTTTTTTTAACTGCAAATATTAGGTTGCCTATAAGTTCCTGTACTCGTGAAGCTTGAATTTTTGATATTAAATTTCTCTGACATTTAATCTAAATCAGTTCATGTTTGGTATCATTAAAGTGACCAGACGTCCGTCAGCTGTTTACGATTTGCACGAAATCCTCAGTTCCTCACCTCAGTTAATGTTTTCTCAGTGGTACGTTCTATTTGATCAACAAGTGAGGAAAATAACTGAGTAAATTACCTCCCCCTTCCTAGGCTGGGGCCGTTACCTTTTTAAGATGAAAAAATTAATAGCAGGCAACGGCTGACTGGAATATATAGTTAAGGTCATAAAAAATTAAAAAAAACTTGAGATGAAGGGAAGTAGTGAAATGGGGTGCTATTTAAGGGATGAAAACCGTTTTTCGTGATTTGTGGCGAAGCTTGACCTCCTAGAGAAAAGTATTTCATACAAAAGTTGTAGATAATAAATAAATCTAAAACTTTTATTCTATCTATTTTTCAACATAACCTCAAAGTTTGCGAGAAAATGACGAAAAAGCGATTTTTCTGTTTTTATTTTTTTTTCTCGCGTCAAAATTATTTAATTTAAATGAAACTTTATGAAAGTACGTAATTATGTGCATATAATAAGCATGAATTTTTTATAAGCTATACACAACGAATATTAATAAAGGAAATATTTGTAAATAAATGAAAGAATTCGTAGCCAATATAAATAAATCGTTTGTTGTATTTTATCATGTATTTAGAATAATTGAATATGCATATAAAGTTTTCGAAACTTAACTGTAGCTTATGAAAATTAATAAAGTGCTATTGATTTCCATGTAAATGTTTTCCCTACCTTGCCGTGATGAAATTAAATAGCACCCCATTTTACTACTTCCCTTCATCTCAAGTTCCAAAGTTTTTTTTTTCATTTTTTATGACCTCAACTATATATTCCAGCTGGCCGTTGCCTGCTATTAATTTTTTTTTTCAGCATTAAAAAACCGTAATGGCCCCAGCCTATCCCGCTACTGAGGGACTACAAAACCTCCCTCACTATAGGGGTCGTACACGATCAGTAATACTGTCAGTATTGCACTTCTATAAATAATGTCAGTATCTCATCAATATTCAAGTCACTTATTTTAAACCTTACATGAACAGTATTACTGTCAATATTTTACCTCAGTAAGAATCTAACAGGCAACTGAGTCTATATAGTG